>CAJNOP010000214.1:48197-72445 GCA_905250075.1 Rotaria sp. Silwood1
TGTGGGTGTGGGTGTAGATGTGAGTGTGGATGTGGGTGTGGGTGTGGGTGTGGGTGTAGACAAGAATCTACTCTTCATCCATATTCACACCCGCAGCCCACACCCACACCCACATCCACACCCTGTTTGGTACCTACAGGAAACCAGACAGTGGGTATAGAAAATCATTACGTAGCTGTTGGAATTCATTAAGTAGCTGTAGAATCATGAAGTAGCTGTATAAAACCATTCAGCAGCTATAGGAATTCATTAAATAGCTGTAGAATCATTAAGTAGCGGTTGAGAACCATTAAGTAGTTGTTGGAATTCATTAAGTAGCTGTTACCTTTTTTTCAAAAGTATCTCTTTTGAGAAGCGACGCCCACCCACACCCCACCCGCTAGCAAAGCATATTTTTCAGATGAAAAGCGCATTATTTTTCATATCTTAATTCGAACAGTATTGATAAAAGACAAGAGTATATGATGATCTATCTTTGAGCTATTTCAGATATTTAATAAGGATATTATCAAATTATTCACATTCATAAAGTTGACTAAAGAAATTCCAATACTCTTCGAAATTGCTCAACGCAGGGTGTGGATGCGAGTGCGTGTTTTAGCGAGTATGGAATGTCCACACCCACACCCTTAGAATTATTGGTTTCTTGTTTTAAACATTTGATTGAAGTATTGATAAGTCAAGAATAAGTGCAAGAAAATGGAAGTATATGTACAAGTGAAGATAAAGAATCATTGCGATGCTATCTTAAAAATATAATTGATACAATTTTATGTGAGAAGTAAAGTTCAAATAGAAAACTAAATTTTATTGTTTTTAGATGTACATGCAATACTATTCTTGGTACTTGAGCTATGAAAGGTGAGTTGAATTAGGGTTCATAATTTTCTTTGTACTGTGAACAAACGAGATTTACAAGCAAGAAAAATTTTACAATAATCTTATTTTTTGGCAACAGTTTTCTTAATTTCGTTTATCGATAGAATAGTGAACTCAAATTTAGTCGAAGAAATCTTAAAAGTAAACTAAAAGATAAAATACCGATAGAAAAACTGTTTTTTTTTGGCCTGATGTTGAATAAAAATGTCATTACCAGCACTTGATCAATTCTATGAAAGTAGAAGAAAAATGTCTGCAGAATTTTGTATAATCAATGTAATAATTATTTCATTCTCACGAATTATTTATCTTTAGTTGAAACCAAAAAGTAGTTATGATAGTCCAATAAGAAGATAATTTAACGTTGGTAAACTAATATATCGAAGTCTTTTTGCTCCTTTTTTATTGTTTCTTCTTCCAAAACGCGTCATTGGATTTGAATTTAGTTGCTTGATTTTTAAAAATTTTCTCAGGAAGTAACTATGTAGAAGTCTTTACCTGAGTTTTCAACATTTTTACTTTCGATCAAAGTTAACGTTCTTAGATTATTATTATCTTTCGTGGTAGCCAAGTGGAGGTAACGGAAATATGAAGAATTGGACTAAAACTTCGTTAGCACATGATATAATAGGTATTGCTGTTTTGATATTGTCTCTAGTCTATCAGTATCAGAAGTGAACAAAGGCTGAGTTTTTCTTTGGAGGAGTCCAATAACAGCTTGCAAGATTTTCATATAAAATTCCTCAGTATTTTTTATTATTAGATAGAAGGGGTTAGGCTGAGGAGAGACATCCAACTATGTATAAGGGAAAGAACGACATTTTGTACGGTGGGTGTGGATGTTAGTCTTCTGTTCACCACACGCAAGCACCCTTTCTATATCAGAGGATAGAATGAGATTGAATGCAATTAACGCTACGAGTAATGCATTCAGCTAGTATGTCCTTATTTTGATGCCTAGAAGTATCACTTTCTCAGCAACATACACAACAGTTCTCACGCATGATTGCTTTTTGATGTGTACACACACATATATATTCATACTTCATAAGACGAGATTCCATTTATTCTAAAAAAAGACATTAAAGGCATCATAGAATTATCGATATGGAACACATATTATTGTTTTAAAGGTATTTCAATCAAAATTTGTTTCGTCAATTATTTTCCGAGAGAAGAGAACGCAAATAATATTTTCTTGTTTATGCAGAATAATGGATGGCTCATGTTAATGGTATCAATTATTATCGAGTTTAGGCTTTTCATTGTATCCTGCGAGCCAAACGTTGTTGAAACTCTAATTTTTTGGGATTGAATAAACTGTCCATCTTCGTGAAGAGTGCAAACATGCCAATCATATTGATCGGAATCATTAATATGATAGTAACAGCATTCATGATGGCCACGGGCTGACGACAGAGTTTTTCAAAATCTTCAGGAGTCAATACGTCTATCGATGGCTCCGTGACCGTTGTAGTTGTCGTTGTCACTGCTGCATAGAAAAAAAAATACAACTGATATCAAATTTGATATGTATGGTTCTGAAAATAGTAATATTATCATTGATAATAGCATCAGCCTGTGGCGGTTTAATCAGGGTTTTTATTATTTCTATATACTGATTATAAAATGTGTCAACAGTTACGTTGGAACATTTTAGATTCCTTTAAATAATAGTGTAACGAAATATGGATAGACTGTTTCGCTATTACTGCAGTATTTAATTTATTGTTGATTAACAATGAGAGACTGGAGGAGCAGCCTCACGGGTATCCTCAGTGTAAGATGTTCACTATACTACTCCATCATTCAGTTCTAACTACTTTACATACATCACGACTGTATATAAGAGAGAGATATGAGAAGAGAAACAATAATAGACAGAGTACAGTGAGCAGACAGCTATTGTCGGTTGTCAGATCACATCGTCTAATGAAATGATGACCGGATGACCTGATACCAATGAACGGATAAAAGGTGAAGATGCGACGTGCCCTTATTATTGGCACAAATAGTAAGCGTTTTTATAAGATCTCATCACTCAACTAAGGCAGTCACAAAGCTTTGAAAACTGAAAAATCAATACGGCAAGCTATATGTTTTGCTTCATACACAATCGTGTGACTTATAACTATCATCCTCCTCAATTAAAATCTAAAATAGAATTTTTAGAGTGACGACAGCAAATACTACAGTATTGGATGAAAGAGAGAACGTTGTTGAGTTTTTTCTGAAAGAGCTTTTTTGTTTTGCCTATCATAAAGAAAAGACAATGCATCACACTAACTTGTTGAAACACTGGTTGTACTGGTGGTTGATGTGGTTGATGTAGTTGAAATTAAAGTAGAAGTAATGATCACAATACCAGTCGTTGTCAAATTCGCCATAGGTGTTGTTGTACTCATCGGCTAGACAAGTGATAATAGAAGTGATAGTCGAGAAGAAGTCGTCTCATACGTACTCGTGTAGTAACAGTATGAGAAGTAGGTGGCGTTGTAGTCGTTGTAGTTGTACTAGACAGAGCTGGGTTCCAAATGTCAAAGACCCAAAAATTCGGATCCGTAATGGGTGCGGATTCAGCATCTAATCATTCTTTCATGAAAATATATTAACCTATTAAGAAATATGTACTTACGACAAAAATCTGTACCACTCGATGCTCCTACAATAGAAAAAAATACAGAGATAGAAATGTTACTAGGATCAATAAATGGAAAGCAATCCAAACCGCTATCAAATGTCACATAATAAGTGTGACCGGGGATCCACAAGTAAGGTGCATAGATAATAAGAGTGTCTCCAGAATAGATTACGTTAGGTGACCAACCACAATCGTATCGCAAAACAAGTGTATTGTTCAGTGTCTTGTCATTGAAATTAACATATGTTCCATTGCGAGTGGGACGATTGACAGCCATCCCATTAACACCTACAAATGTGAAGATGAAATGAGAGCGATGTTCATAAGTGTTAGATAGCATACTTTGGATGGAGAAAATTGTGTGATTAGCGAATACAGTGCCTATTGGAGATGCTGAACCTTGAACAAGCACTGGTACCTGAAGATTAGGCGCCGTAAAACCAACCAAAAAAGTAATGCACCATGGATCTGACTGGACGTCCGATGAGTCAACTGCTCCAGCACAAAATCCTTGAGGACCGTATTGATCAGGAGTCGGGGTCCAAATAAGATTGATGGAGAAAAGGTCTGCGAATGTGGAGAGCACATAGAAAGAGTTATAAAAAATGTCTTACTTGTGCCTATTTGTGTAATAGTTGTCTTTCGCATTCCAATAGGCGAGCTTGTTGTAAAATCCACTATTGTTTTGTTGGGACAATTAACTTGTGCGATGACCGTTTCGTTTGTGAGATTACCTATTCATCAGAAATATTACTAAACATTAATGTGCTAGAATGAAGAAAGTTCTACCTATTGGCGTCCCTATACATGCTAGAGAATAAAAATATAGAAAATGAATAAAAAATGAAATACGACAAAAATGCAAAGTCGAACCTAAATTTGGTCGAACACCGATGATCGATGGTGGTGTGGAACATCCTAAAGGAGCTATTGTTCCATAGAATAAAAACTGAATAGGAACGGAACTCATGGGTGTCGGTGATGTGGATGTATAATAGTCTTCAATTTGTAATGCAACAGCATAATAATCAGTTTTATTGAGCTTAAACACTAAGGTGCAATTATCCGAGAAGAGTTGAAACCCACCAGGGAGACTTGGTGAGCAAACTGAACCACACTCATTGTATCCATTCAAATTTGTAGAGCTCATTGTATTGCTCGTCGACCATCGACATCGAAGTGTGTCAGTCGAATCAGCATCCGACATCTGAATAATATGCACGTGTTGCACATTTATTTCTCGATAGATGACTGGCAGCGTTGTAGTCACAGGAGAAGTATTCAAAATGCCATCTGGTCTCACTGTTACATCGATTTTTCCAGTCACATACCAATCGCCATTTCCTCCAATTGCTAGCTGCATCCATGCATTGCTCGTGAATGTGACAGTATATGAACGGTTAAGGAAAAGAGTTCGGTTGTCGTATCGTTCGCCTGATGCCCAATTAGCTGCGGAACTGTAGTCGGTACATTTTACATCGGCGTTGATCGGAGAGAGCGATGCACAATTACCACCGCCAACACATGTTGACGAGCCCGTGCCTGAACCGACTAGTCCTTGTTGGGCTATCGTCAGGTCCGTACAATTGTTTGCTGCCCCCCAATAATTACGACGCCATGAAAATCGTTGATGAATTAAAATTGAAGCCGTCGTACCCGATGGATTTGTGTTCCATGCTCGCCTAAATCAATGATTGGAACGAGATTCGTTATTAAAAAAATCGATAATAGCTCACCAACTGACTATACCACCTCGAAAGTGTGACCCATCGACGAAATTTATTGTTGGAGTCAATATTATAAGAATTGTAAAAAAATAAACACCCATCATATCCATCTCACTATACATGAATCAAAACTTTCTATAATCTTAAGCCAAACAACTGCAACAATATGAAAAATTTGTAGCTCTCTTATTTTATACACCGCAAGGTTTGTTTATTTTATGAAGTGCCATTAAACAAAACCAAAATTCAACGTTTTCTCTTTTTAATGCGAGATGGCAACATTTACTTTTTCATCAAATAATCATTGACAACAAAGAATGATGTGGGAGAAGTAAATAAGAATTGTTTCGACGTAATTGTTGAAAATGTCGTTCACTATGAATCGCTGACAAGCGTTTTGTCTGATTAACAAAGAATGGCTGCCTATTTTAATAACTGAAAAGTAGTTATTTTTCTACATCGAAAATCAGAATCTTTGCTAAGAGAGGATGGACGTGGGGTATGGGCTATGATCATAGGCCTCAACAATGGTGTAGGATTGGGTGTAGGTTTGGGTGTGGATGTGAGGTATAGGTGGGCATGTGGGTGCGGGGTGTGGGTGTAGGTGGATGTCGTCACGAATCACTATACCCAAACTCACACCCACACCCCTATACACAGCAAGATTTGTTTATTTTATGAGGTGCCATTAAACAGAACATAAATTCAACGTTTTCCTTTTGTAATGCGAGCTGGCAACATTTACTTTTTAATCAAACAATCATTGACAACAAAGAATGATGTGGGGAAAGTAAATAAGAATCGATTCCAAGAAATTGTCGAAAATGTCATTCACTATCACTCTCTGACAAGCGTTTTGCCTGATTAACAAAGAATGGCTGCCAATTAATAACTGGAAAGCAGTTATATTTCTATATCAGAAATCAGAATCTTTGTTAAGAGAGAATGGATATGGGGTATGGGGTATGATCATAGGTTTGAGCGATGGTGTACGATTGGGTGTACGTTTGTGGTATGGGTGTGAGGTATAGGTGCGGTTGCGGGTGTGGGTGTAGGTGGGTGCGGGTGTGGGTGGGTGTGAATGTGTGGATGCGGGTGTGGGTGGGGTGGGTGAGAATGTGAGTGTGGGGTGGGTGTGGGTGTCGGTGGGTGTGGGGTGTGGATGTGGGTGGATGTGGGTGTGGGTATGGGTGGGGGTGGGGGTGTGCGTGTGGGTGTGGGTGTGGGTGGGTGTGGGGTGTGGGGTGGAGTGCGTGGGTGTGGGTAGGGTGGGTGTGCGTGTGGGTGTGGGTGGGTGTGGGTGTGGGGTGTGGGTGTGAGATGTGGATGTGGGTGCGGGTGCGGGTGCGGAGGTTAGGAGGAGACCAACACGAACACCCACCCACACCCACACCCACACCCACACCCACACCCACACCCACACTCACACCACACACCCACACTCACACTCACATCCACCCACACCCACACCCACACCCACACACCCACACCCACGCCCAAAAACCAGAAGATAGGTTTTCTCCATTGTTCTTTGATAATAAAGACCAAACAGATGGTTCACGCTGCTGGTTGACAAGCTTTAGTAGATAATCGAGGTATTGATTCATTACTTTCATTTCTTTGCTATCTTCATCATTTTGATTCAATAGAGTTAAATGAACGATCCACATCGTTTCATTATGATTTGTAACAGACTTAACTCGAAACGTTGTATTTGCCATAAATAGTATCTCTTCTTCATCACAATAGTGACTTAAATGTATAATACTTGCAAATAGATTGTTTCTATTCGATGATGTTCGCATAGTCATATCGATATCGATTTGAAATAGAACAGATACTAGAAGATGTTCTCGATCGGATTGATTCAGTTCAGCGAAGGATAACGCAATTACACTTGACAATGTAGTGGAAAAAAATGATTTATTAGAAATGTATCGTCCAACATCATGATTCAGTCGACGTAATTCAGATAAACTCATCTTTTGACCTCGATAAACAGTCAATATTGGTTCTTTAAAAGTTCACACATATTGAATGTGTGACAGTGTGAGTTGTTCATATAAATCGATGATAAAATATCGAAAATCAATAATCATATCAATATTTTCACATCTTAATGCCATGTTCAAAAAACGATAGAGAAATGAGTCTTTTGTATACCAACGGATAGCTGAATCAGACCGATAACTCTTTTCGAATTCATCGATTTTAGCCAATTCTCTTGGATCATCCTTATAATACAATCGACATCGTTCGAGCATTCGATCATTGGCTTTGTTAGTTTTGGATGAAATTTGTGGCAAGATTTCTAATAATTGTAACATGATCACATCAAAATTGTCCGAGACAGTTTGCCCAATTAAGCTTGAATGATCACATAATGTCAGTCGAAATGACCAGAAGTGATCGTTAATTTTTTCACATGAAATAATGCGGAATATTATGCCATAAGGAAATAATATTTGACGTTCATCGGTAAAAGAAGACAGACCAGACACCTCGGCAAATGGCTTAGATGAAGAGAAGTTCGAATCAATATCGATTTCAAACATGACCGATACGCGATCTGCAGTTGGTACTCTGTTGATAAACGTTTTTGCTATGTGATTAGTGTTCCTTGTTGACCAAAAGGAGTTAAGTGAGACGAATCCATCAACGTTATGCTTTAGTTTTTCAAGTTCATCTCGACTTATATATTGTCCTCGGTAAACAACACGTGGAAATATTCGTTGATTTTGTTGATGGTAATGTAGTTTTTTTAGTTGATTGTAAAGATCAATAATGAAACAACTAAAATACATGATTGCATCAATAGCATTTGTTCGGAAAGTTCTATTGCATAAAATATATAGAAAACCGTCTCTTCTGTACCATTGAATGGCATCTAATGGCTGATACTGCATTTCAAACTTGGTAATGTTTCTTTGGTGAACAACATTCTCTCCGTAATATAATCTACAAAATTCGATCATTTTCGTGCGTGATTGATCAAGTGGCGGTGGTAGTTGGTGAAGGATTTCGAATATGGCTTCCATACATTTTATTTTAATCAATTGCGGACCGATAGAGCGTGTCGTATTTCCATCAGTTTGCATCCAGCGGACCTTGGTATCCGATACGGCACCGGTTTTAAAGGCCATAGAATCGCTACGTATTTTATCGATTAACATATTTGCATTATGGAAATATTGTGTAATATTACCACAAAAATTCTGATGCGCAGTTGGGTAGAACATGTAAATATAAATCAAAACATGGTCGATTAGCTTATCAAACAATGTCACATCCAAATCCTCGCTATGTGTACCCGTGGCGATAAGAAAGACTTGCTTAAATTTACAGTGATGTTGAACCATTGATTTTCTGCTGAGGTACCAATAGTATCATCTAACCAAATAATAATACTGTCTTCACATAAATTGTCCATGCCATTGAGGTTCGATAAGATGGTAAATGATTCTTCCATGAGATAAACACTAAAAATAAAGATGGTGAATAGCTGAAGACATTATTTTGTTGCCATCACGTGTCAATTCCCTTTGCTTTTTACTTTTGTTCTTTGCAAGAATACCAATCGGTTTTTCTTCGAAACTTTTCCGTCTCTTCCCTTACGTTCCATGAAAAGACGACTGAAACCAGCCGGAAAATCATAACAATGCTCTGGAAAAAAGTTGATCTGAATTTTTTGACAAGGAACCTGCTGAAATCTACCAAACTCGATTGCCATTGCATCCGAATACAAAGAAATTGGTCAGTTCATGACAATGTTACTAGTCGAAAAGGTCGATCATGAATCAAATAAGAAAACTAAATATTTAAATTTAGTGAAAGTTTTGATGAGAAACGCTAACATGACGAAATCTTTCATATTATAGAATATAGTTTGTGACACATAAGTTTATTCATATGAGTAATCATGAACGAATTTTTGTTACAACGATTCGTCTCGAAAATAACACATTCATTAGATATTGTGCTGGCACGTACATATTTAGTTTTGGCCTTGAGAGTGCTTCTCTATAAAACTATCCGACTACGTTAACTTCCAATAAAAGAATATTCAAACCGGTACGACAATCAAGATTTACCCATGTCTGTTTATTTTACGGGTTGTTTGATCTTTATGTTTTTTTTTCTGTAATGAAATTGAACTATAATACTGCTTTTATCTGTTCTATGGACAATAGTCAATATGCATTATATTGTACAGAAATTTAAAAGCGTGCAGCAGTGATGAATCAGATTCGTAGAACGAAAAAAGTCGACGAGTAAGAAAATAATTTCAGAAGCGTGTTTCATTGTCTTCCTTGTTTTAAAGGCATCACTCCTGTGGATTGTCTCTCACTATAAGCATGAACTACATGCATCTCTAATTCCTCTTCAATAAAGTGTTACTTCATATTGTCGAATAAAGATCGTTCATTGCAAGTTGTGTTTCATCACTCAAGAGTCGATTATCATGAATAAGAAATTGATTCTGCGTTCGACAAAAAGAAAAGTATGTGCGAGTTTCGTCCATCGATCATATGAATTAGACGAACTATTTCTACGTTTTCAAATAAATAATATGTTTCTGGCTTAAAGCATCACATTCATATTTAATAAAATGAAAGGCTGCTGGTGGTCGAATCAAAAATTCGTCTTCATCTGGAAATGCAGACATATCAGAGATACTGGAACTACAGTAAACCATTTCGGAAACAATTCCGCTTTCATCTACATCCAGTTCGATAATCAGTAGTGTATTACCGATCAACTCGGCCAGCTTACGACTTGTAGAGATTGATGTGAAAGATAAACACTTTACAAATTCGTTTGATTTTATGATCTCTTGAATTTGTTCGTCTTCCATGTTTAAGCCACGATAAAGTAAATGACTGCTTTTTGGCTGAAATGGAATCTGGTTCAGGTAACATCGGAGTAGATAGCAGAAAGGTCCTATTGATCTCATTTCTTCAATGTTAATTACATTCAGATCACGCATTAATCTATTAATTAGTTTGTACCAAAACGTTTGTCTCGTGTACATATTAACTAATATGTTACCAATTTCCATTGGTAATATAGTATCGATATCTGCTATGATGTTGGCACCAAAATGTTCGACTGCTAGTAATTGTTGAGGTAGCGATTTAGCCTCATGCATACGACCAAGTATTACTCCATGTTTGACAATTCCTTCTGCAGCAGCTTTAATGACATTAGCAATCGTCTTATCCGTTTTACTTATTTCTTTACAAAAGTAAGCTCTCGGAAAGTCACCTATTTTCATCAGTGCATGGAACAAGATATCACTGTTCTTTCCTTCACTAATTGATGATGATGATGATGATGATGATAAAATGAGATTTACAGGTGATCCAAATCGTTCTATTCGCAAATGATCAATCGAACGATCTTTTTCCAACTGAATTCTTTTTATAGTGAACTGTTTGTGACACTCGCCTTTCCTATATTGAACCAGACGTTCTAAATCGATTATATAATCTCCATCAATTTCTACTTCTATCTGCTTTTTATTGTAGGCTTCTTCAATTATATCATTTTCAATATCACTGTACATCTGCTGTTGCTCATTATCATCGGTCGGTAGACTACAGTACCATTGGAAATTACGTTGACGAAAAAGAGTGGGTGAATGAGACATCAACGTAGAAGTATTTTTTTAAGCAGAATAATACTTATTGATTGTTGTTTTAAATGTGAAAATGAGTATGTTTTCTTCGCCTTCAATTTTCTTCTTGATTATTTTTTTTTCGCTACACAAGAAAAATCGCAACACAAGATTGAGTGAATGTAAGTACACCATTATATTCCATACGACAACCTTTTTAAAAACCTAAAAAGTGCGATTCCTCCAAGATTAAAATGTGAATATAATGGAGTTGTTTGAGATCGCTGTAAGGATCTGTCTTATTTTTGTAACAATCGGTTATGTATATAGATAGCATAATATCTAATTCATTCTGATGGCTTCAGTATCGACTTAAATACCACAGTCCGAGAACGAAAATTTTTTTTTTTAACTAATGAATTTTATATTGACTGAAAAGTTAAACTATCCTTGAAAATCCAATACTTCGAAGTTCAAAAATCCTTCATCAGAGAGTGGAAAGATCAATAAGACAATGATGCAGAAAACCGTAATAAAATACGAGATGTTTGTCATTGTATAGGAAGGTTGGAGTCAAATTTCTCATCCTCATACTAAAGCATTTGCTTTCAATGGTGTTTCACAAACAGATCAAACGCTCAATAGGTTATTTGTCTTTGTTGATCTATGAAGAAAATGGTAAGAACGATTTACTGATTCTATTGAATTAATATACAAAAATAGTACCTGTACGTTTGTATCCAAAAATTGTCCGCTTCCCTCTTACAGATGCCATTGTTCATAGTGAGTTTCTGACTACGATTACTTATTATATGATCGATAGAAAAAAAAAAGAATTTATTCAGAAAATGCGTTTTTTCTTTGAACCTATTGATTGTTTACTTTTTACGGTCTTTACATTATGGTTTATTATTGATTTTCGATCTCTAGTGTTATGGATTTTAAGGTCATAGAAATTGTGACTGTTTGATCTTGATATGACGAGCTTCTCTGATCCTATCTCACTGGAAATTCGAAGACTTGAAATATGTAATACATTTGAGATCCTTCAGTCAAAACGATTTTGTTTCTCTATCTATGTAAGCTACAGCCGCATTTTAGTCTTAGAGGGACTATTTTGACAAGCTGTTTTAAAAACTATTGACAGATTCTGGAAGCATACGGAATTTTCTATCATATAATTAAGTCTAATAAAATCATTGTTATGTTCATCTACAGAAAGCTCAGTAGATATATTTACTTACTTATGCGCATTTTCGTATACTGGAAAATAATTTAAGCTCATTAAACATACTCAAATTGACACGTATAAAATATCTGCATTCTTTCGCTGTCTCTTTTAAACTGTTGTTGTCAGAGAAATGAATTGAATAAAAGAAATTATACGATAAATTAGGGATGTTCAACTCATACTTATTTGGGAATGAGCGTTTTCATCTAAAAACATCAGAAAAGAGTTTATCCATACGCTTTGGAGCAATACTCACCAATGATTTTCTTGTTTTACTAGTGACGCACACAAAAACAGTTACTTAAAGTCAATGCTCTTCTCTTTTTTCAGAATGAAAAATGTTGAGATGCAAAATATTCTTATAATTTTGTCTGACGGATTCCTATCTTGACAATTCTATTTCATTGGTTAAAATAATAACTCTAGCGCAAGACAAAAAAATGTCGGTAAGAAAAGCAAAACTTGTTTCTTTCTCCGAAAGAGCTGTTGTTTTTCTCTAAACTAAAAATGACGATCTGCTTCTCTTAATGTCAGACGTATTCGCTAGAGTTGACGTAAAGAAAAAAAGTTATTGCATTTTTCTCTTTTGTGTTCTACACACGAGTGACTAGCTCTTTCAAAAATTCCTTTTCTTATTCTTTTTCATACGTTTAGTTAAGAGAAATAATAGAGATTGTGTCTGAAGGCTGTTGTTGAGCATTATTATTCATCTCCTATTGACTATACTAGCGATAAGTTGTCCGAATCTCCGTAATTCTTCATTCAAAAGTAAAATCAGATTTTACTGGAACTTTCATATGTATAGTTAGTGCAACTGTGTATTCATTCATTTCAATAAAGTGTTACGTAGAAGAATTCTGTTAGTGTTTCATGCAATTCCAATATGCGAAATCTAATTCTTACTTAACGACAACTCAATGTTGATATCTTAAAAGAAAAGAACATCTGTAATTGAATAATAAAACAGAAACAATATTATCAGTTAAGAAAATTGCATTTTGAGGTATTCAGATTTGACTTATTTAATCGTTTAAACCAATAGATTTTTAATGGATATTTATTTTTAATATATCAAGACGAAAACTATAGAATTATTTACAAAAAACATGAATAACAATGGAAGATTACCAACAGGAAATGTTAATAGAGTAGATGTTTGACAACGTTAAAAACATCAAGATCATTTGATCTATATAAACGATTAACAAAAATTTAAATGAGTTTCAAGAGAAAATCTGATTAACACATCTCAAACAAAGTCTATCGCATTCTCTTTAAAATTCTAGAAGTTAATTGAAAAAAAAAAAGAATGTTCTTTTTACAATTACCTCTTTATCTATCAACGACAAAATTACTGGAAATCGAATTTTTGATAAATATTTTCATTAATAACCAACTACGAAAAATATAAGTCTTTCAGAATTTTTTTTGCCTACAGGACTTTACACAGCTCGTTTCGCTGATCATTTTGGTAAAAAAAAAACAAGATTCAAATTTACCCAATAAATAACGGATCTTGGATCAAAATATTCAAAATATCAACTAATACTCAGCAGCAGACACAAATAGTCGAGATTTCTGAATATTTTGACTCTAAAGCTGTTATTGATTGAATAAACTTGAATCTTTTTTTTTACCAAAATGATCGGCAAAACGAACTGTAATAAGTTCTGTACACGAAAAAATTTTCTGAAAAATTTATATTTTTCGTGGTTTATAACTAAAGAAAACATTAAAAACACGATTTATAGTGATTTTGTCATTGATAGTATCATCCGTTGTTGATAGAGAAATATCAAACCAATCCATTTTTACCAACTGGATATACAGATAAAGACAAATTTCAGCAAGCTCTTTTCATCAATGAAACTAATTTGCATGTTAAACTGTATTGAATGTCAATACGTCTAATGTATGAAGATCAGACTCTTAGAACGTGATTCCGCTAAGTACTATTGTCTTCATTTTCTAGCTGCATTTCTTCGATTTTCTGCATCAGAATCGAATCGTTCGATCCTTCCTTACCTGAATAAATTCATCGAGAGATATTTAAATGGAAGAAAATGGTCCTAGTGTTTCTTTGACTGTCGGTAAATTGACAATCCAATCAGCCTACTTCTATTCTTCTTTGCCTAATATTAATATGTGTGGGTGTGTGGTGTACGGTGTGGATGTGAGACAAGAAGATAATACACACCCACACCCCACACCCACACCCTACAGTTAACTTTTAACAGAGTACTTCTTGAATCAGACAATAAAAAAATACGAAGGACTACGAAAACTTGTTGACATACCATATTTTATAGGACTATTTTGACTCTTTATTTTGCTTAAAAAACCGCTGTGTTTTCTTCAACAAATGATGATGCTAGGAACAAAATACTGGAACACGTTGCACTGTCCTGGAAATCCAGAGCAGATTGATGTTGTGCAATATTTCAACCCAAGCATCGTCGTTTTTTGATGAAAACAGCATTTTTTCTATCAAAATAATTAGTGGGAAAAGCTCTACAAAATATGATATGTCAACAAATTTTCGAAATCATTTGTGTTTTTTGTGGCCAACTACGGATAGAAAAAAAGGTCAAATTCAATATGTGAATAGATGATGCTAGATCTCAAACGTGTTTAGAAGTCGTTCATGTATGAATAAGAACTTAGAACTTTTCTCCACTATCAGTAAAAATATGAAGTCGTTCGGTCAAAATAGGATGAAGATACTAATTTATTTTTGGTAGGTGACTCTCCGGACACTCGGTACATTATATAGAAAATAAAAAAATCATGTACACTATTTATGATGTTTTTATCCAGGAAAGAAATAGAATTATTCAACTATTGACAGTATCATCAGGACTGCTGATGCCTTCCACGCTCCATCATCACTTGATAAATGTGAAGCCAATGCTTACCCTCACTCCTATCACAGGAATCAAAAAAGATTAATTATGGGAACTGAACTCAACTGAAGTTCGAGACTGCATGATGTGGTTAAATCTACTACTCTCTAAGTGAAATTGTCGTACATCATAAATCAATTCATTATCATTGTAATAATATCTTGCGAGACTAATACTCGGAATCACTGCCAAAAATTGGTCCATGAGAGAAAAACCTTGCAGAATTGGAACTCAGTTAATGTAGACGACTCTGGGAGTGACCGTTAATATATGTTTTGTTACAAATACCCATCGTTTAATAACAGATATTAAATTAAACGATAAAAGATAACTTCGACACGTGTTACATATAACACATACATAGATTTTATATAATGCAACTTTATATACCAAGAGGTAAATCATCATCTCACATCAAAGACATGTTGTGATGATGAAAACGTGCGACTCAGTAGCATTATTAGCCTGCCAGAGCAACACTTGTCACAAACAAAATAATAATAATAATAATAATAATAATAACAGTGTGCTTATCTTGTTACTCAAATTCCATCGAAAGATAATAATGAAACGTCTTCAGTCTGGAAAAATTTCGTGCCTTATTATCAATATATTTCGATTTACAAAGAGAATTTTTTTTTCTGTGCCTTGTTGCTTTCCAGAAACATCAACGTTACTTTTTCACTCCTTCTCCATATTATTACAAATCTCGATGCATGATTCATTCGAAAAATCTTCTTCATTTTAGCGTAGGGAATGTTAATATCTATGTACGGAAGATTAATTTTGACCCATTCTAATCATATCATCCGTAAAAAGAACAAAATAATTTCGTTCTCTTCAACAGAAGGACAATGTACGACTGCTCCTCAACTGACATTTAGTCATGGTAATAATCTGAATAGACTGCCTATACTTTATAGATTTAGTCAAAGGTTTCTCTGGCAGATCGTTGACGCCGGCATCCCGTACATTTTCATCATAGCAACGTTTTTTTAATCAAAAGTAGATAATTTACTTCTTGGTAAGTTGTAATAAGTAGTTTTTGGAAGTGTGTATGTCGAGCACAATATCTAGATGGTCTTTACACATAGCATGCAAATATGTATCGCATTGAACATGCGTAAAGAGAATGCATATGTGTTGTTCTGCATACTGATGATGAAGATTGCTTCTTCGAAATTATCTAGAGGCAAATGATTAACTTTGCTAAAAAATTTTTATTGTATTATTTAGAGAATCTTTGACTCTCTTTTCAAATATTTTATTTCTAATAAAATAATAAATATTTTTTCTTTTATTCGTTTATAAAATTTCGTTTTCTATGAGGAAAGAAAAAATGTATCAGGGATTGACGATTATATATTTATTATTTTGTTTAATCAACTTCTTCAATAGTTGGGCCATTACTATTTGATTTCGACGTACTATGATCCGATGGTATATCGTTTTTATGAATTTGACTCATAATTGGTGAACAAATTTTTTCAATTTCTTTCATTTTATGTTCAAATTCATCTTTTTCAGCCAATTGATTTAATTCTATCCATTTTAATGTTGATTCAATTGTTTGATTTATTTTTGTTTTATCATCGATTGAAAGTTTCGATGAAATTTTATCATCATTAATAGTTGATTTCATATAATAACAATATGATTCAAGTGAATTTTTTGCTACTATACGTTCATGTTGTAATTCATCTTCTTGTTTATATTTTTCAGCATCGATAATCATACTTTGAATTTCTTCTTGTGATAATCGATTTTGATCATTTCGAATTTCGATTTTTTTTTCTCGACCAGTTGATTTTTCAACAGCAGATACATTTAATATTCCATCAAATCCAATATCAAATGTAACTTCAATTTGTGGTACACCACGTGGTGCAGGTGAAATACCAGTCATTTCAAAATTTCCAAGTAAATGATTATCTTTAGTCATTTTACGTTCACCTTCAAAAACTTTAATATCAACACCAGGTTGATTATCTGAATAGGTTGTAAATGTTTGTGCTTGTCTCGATGGAATAGTTGTACCACGTTTAATCAATGTTGTCATCACGCCACCAGCTGTTTCAATACCCAATGAAAGTGGTGCAACATCAAGTAATAATACATCTTTAACTTCATTGGATTTATCACCTTTTAAAATAGCTGCTTGAACAGCTGCACCATAAGCTACAGCTTCATCAGGATTAACAGATTTATTTAATTCTTTACCATGAAAAAAATCTTGAAGTAATTTTTGTACTTTTGGAATACGTGTTGAACCACCGACGAGTACTATTTCATTAATATTTGATTTATCCATATTAGCATCACGTAAAGCTTGTTCAACTGGTTCAAGTGTTGAACGAAATAGATCAGCACATAATTCTTCAAAACGAGCTCGTGTTATTGTTGTATAAAAATCAAGACCTTCATGAAGCGAATCAATTTCAATTGTTGTTTGAGATAATGCTGATAATGTACGTTTAGCTCGTTCACATGCCGTATGTAAACGCCGAAGTGCTCGTGCATTTTGTGATATATCTTTATTAGTTTTTCTTTTAAATTCTTGTATAAAATGTGTAACCATACGATTATCAAAATCTTCACCACCTAAATGTGTATCACCAGCTGTTGATTTAACTTCAAAAACACCATTATCAATAATGAGTATAGATACATCAAATGTACCACCACCCAAATCAAATATAAGAACATTTTTTTCATTGGATGATTTTTTATCTAAACCATAAGCCATTGCTGCTGCTGTTGGTTCATTTATAATACGTAAAACATTAAGACCAGCAATAGTACCAGCATCTTTTGTTGCTTGTCGTTGTGCATCATTAAAATAAGCTGGAACAGTAACAACAGCATCTAAAACTTTTTTACCAAGATAAGTTTCTGCAGTTTCTTTCATTTTGGTTAAAACCATTGATGAAATTTCTTCTGGTGAAAATAATTTTGTTTCATTTTTATATTGTACTTCAATTTTTGGTTTTCCACTATCATTAATTACTTTAAATGGCCAATGTTTCATATCGGACTGTACAGTTGAATCGTCAAATTTACGACCAATAAGTCTTTTAGCATCAAAGATTGTATTAATTGGATTCATAGCTACTTGATTTTTAGCTGCACCACCAATTAAACGTTCACTATCCGTGAATGCAACATAGGACGGTGTTGTTCGATCACCTTGATCATTAGCAATAATTTCCACTTTACCATGTTGAAATACACCAACACATGAGTATGTTGTGCCTAAATCAATACCAATAGCGAGAGACATATTTGTTTGATGACAGGAAAATATTTCGATCGATTGAGTATGTTGATCATGTTTTTTGGAAATTGTTTATATAGTATTTTGATGAATACGTTCTAATACAATCTAGAAGATTCGAGTATTGATGAGAAGAATATAGAAGGCTTGACTAATGAAAATGGAAAGGGGAAATGCATCATGAATAATGAGCTGATGTAAGATTTGCAGTTTTACGAAATTTCCGTGGTGTATGTGTAATAGACAAACCATATGATTGTCATTCGTCGATCATGTACACGAATAGTGTATGCATTGAATGCGACATCTATTTAGAAAAAAAAACGAACTTTGATCAAATACATGTTGCAATGACAAAAAACGTACTGATTGGTGGCAACATTGACTTAGTAGAGTGAGATATCGTAATAATTAAAAATCAAGTTTTTGATACCAATTCATACTCTTTTGTAAATGATAAGATTGTAAGAGTTACGTTGCTTGGTTAACGGTGGCATGCTACTGGACGCGATTGTGTTAAGAAACAATATGCTATCATCGTTAGAATAAGTTCTAACGAATGGTTCTCATCTCTAAAAGTCGTTAGGCTGTTTTTTCTACCATCAAATGTAAAAATGTCGTTAATATTTACTCAATGATGTGGAATGTTTTGCCAGTAAAAAACATGTGTTGTGAAAATATGTGATATCATCGATGACATGTTGGGGAATAAGCTTTTCTTGTTCGTTCGTAATTCACACTTTTGAGTATTTTAGTACGCCATTGATAAATCAAACATAAAATAAAATCGATTCTCTTTGTAAAATACATATATGGCGAGTTAGCGAGAAAACTGTGAATTTTAAAGTAACGACACTGGAATTTGCAGAATGACTAAGGCCATGAGTTCAAGGGTATGCACTGTGGATTGACAATTGCATACTGAGACAACTAATGATTGAAAGTGAATCAATAACTGTCCAGTATGGGAATCTCGAGCGGTCTGAGTAGAAAAGAAATCTCTCATAACTTTCTGCTTATCTTGCGATAGATGAGGAAAAAGCATTTGAAGCAAGAAAAAGAATGTAATTCCAGACTTTCTCTGTTTACCTAGTTGGGGATCGTTTATCCCCATGCCTTGAATATGTGATATGTGGCATGAAACCTTCAACCCAAGTTTATCTCATGAAAAATGCATCTTGAATAGCTGAGGAAGATTAGGATTTAAAAGATAGACTAAGACACTTCTCAACAGGGTCTTTTCACCACGACAATATGAACTGCAAGGTACTATCAGCATTTTTCCATCATTGTATAGAACAAAAATGGACACTTCTCATATTATTGTTATTTAATATTCCACACATGTATCCTTACAATTGTTTTTAGATAACTACCGAGAACTCGTACACAATTATTTGATGGTACTTTGAGTCATTAACATTGCTCACCACTCGAGTCTTTAATAGTTTTGATTTTTTGAGTATCATTCTATGTGAATATTTAGGGTCATCTTCCTTCGTGCAAATAAAAAAAACGACAAACGACTTGAAAAATAGAGACAGCTCAAACAAAATCGAAGCTTTTTTCTGTCATGCTCTTCGCTTGAAAACATAATACCAAATGATTCATACTCAATTCCGATCTGAATTTTAATCGTTAAAGTAGTCGTTGCTTTTATCATCCCGTTGATTCACTTGAAAAATTGGACTTTACTTAAAAGTAAGCTATAAACTACTAGAACATCAAATGAATTGTCCCATGTTGATGGGACTACTGAGAAAAAAAAAGGAAAATAAAATAAAATTTCTTTAACATATTCTCCATGTTGTGATGAGCAAAACCATACAATTCGTTCCGGAATATTTATTTTTAATCGAAAAACTTGATTTCCAGTTGAACGTGAGAGTATACGACACAACAAAGAGAGTAAAATAATAATAAAAACCAGCATGAAACAAAAAAGTGGAAACTCAAATACCGCTCTGCAAAAGCCAGCCATATATGAAATATATTTTCATATGATGATTAACCTAAAAGTATTATGCATTCATTGAAAATAATGGCTCTGTTTCACTGATTACCGTTTAAAATACTTTCAGAGATATCTGCCAATAGATTCCATGCATATGATGAAAGTATCTTTACTAAAAATAAAATACAATACTTTATTGTTGTTATCAAACCGCGCAAGTGACACTAAGCAATGAGCTCTTCTAAGTAATGATCGTTTAGATTTCTTTTAACTCACAGATGAAGAATAATGGCAAATTGCCTTGTATGAGCATAAATCTAAACTGAAGAATATATTGATATTATTTTTCGATTAATAATTATGATTCCCGTTTTCGTAAAGAAATGAGAGTAGATCGAACTCGACGGTATTGTAGTGTCGAGATGATCCATGGCACGAGTCCAAGTGAAATCGGATGATCTTGGCCGATGTCCAAAAATTCGCTTAAAAGAGCCTGGCCCAAATGGGACTAGCGCCGGCTTTCAAACCGACGATAACAGATACTACACTTTGATCTTAACCTGAAAGATCGCAAAGCGTTAAACTGATTCTGAAATAGGTTTTTCTTTGTATTGAGTCTGTCTCTACACATTTCACTTACCTTTCCTTATCAAAATAACAGAACTATGGCAACTAACTGGATTATTTCACAATATCTATCTCGTTAAAATTTTGTAACATGTTCTCGATGTTGCGCATGATTCATGTCAGTGAATTCTATACCTTCGTCAACAGACATCAATAATAGTATGTGATTAAAAAAATAACTTGTACACTTATGCAATTTTATTTCTACAACTATAGAATATCCAGAAAATTATTCCTCAAAAAAAAAACATTTGCTTATCTTCACGGTACTTTGACCAAATAAGCTGATTTTTTTCCCGAGGATACAGGAGAGTTTCAAGGTTTAGTTCATACAGAAACAGCTCACTCATACATCTGAAACCTGTAATTATGTATCTAATAAATTACTGAAGACCTTTGGAAAATATTGTCTTCACTCCATGTACATAGTTTGTGCCAATAATCATATCACTCTGCCATGACATCATCACCTTCTCTCTTGGCTTACTCTTCCCTCCTTATTCTCTCTTTGTCGTTCGTTCCTTTTTCTACTTTTCTCTCTCCTATATAAGTTCGTGTTCTATGTGAAATTGATACACTTGAGGACATGGAGTAGTCGAGTAAGCATCGTGCAAAACGGCACTGGTACTCTTGTCTCTCAATTCTTCTCTACCTAGTTCTGCTCTTATGGTTTTGTGATGAAAATGTAATTACTTCGCTGACTTTACAATTGTTTAGATATGTCTATAACACGCATTATGGAAGAAAAAGTCGCCATAGTGCGACTTTTTTCGATTTTTGAAAATATGCACGAAGTCCAAAGACAATGGAAGTATCATTTTCACTCGACTTCTCCTGACACACACACGAGGATGTGGGTGTGTGGGTGTGGTTATTTATATTCTCTTCATGCACTCACACTCACATCCACATCCCTATTCAACATGAATAGAACATATAATAAACATAAAAAATTCCAATGCAGTTTGTTATATCACATGGTTATAAGGAAACCTAATCAAAAGAAAAAAAGGTTCATAAATGATGGTTCATAGATTTCCATCTCATTTTGAAGAATCTCATCCATTATAAATCGGGTCAAAACTTATCAATCACCGTTTATGTTCAAATCAATGACTTTAATTGAGTTTTTCTTTGAAGTCACTTCATACATAATCGTAAGATAGAATATATTGTCTTAAAGCACAAAGAGTAGTTTTTAGCTTCGCACTATTCTTGGATTGAATGAGCCATCAGATAGTAAATATAAAAGTCTAAAAACTCTAATTGAAAAATGGCTGCATCTAAAAACATATTTGAAATGATTTATATTATCAAAAAAATATTTTTTCAAATACATAAATAGAAATATCAAGCTCAATTCATTTGTTTTCTAAAATAGTTCACTCTAGGGCTTGTCCGCAGGTAACGCACTCACATTTTGTCAAGTTTCGATTTGAATTTCTCTCTAACGGTAAAGCGTAAAGCCTTGAAACTTGGTGCATATATGCATCTTGCAAAACTGTACAACCACTATAAGTTTCACCTCGATCGGCTTTATTATTCAAATTTTTCAAGGAAAATACAGGGCAGTAACGCACTCACAAAAAAGGCCCTTCCCTTTCTTAGTGGTATCAGAAATGTTAAGATTCCTGGGAATGGTTCATTTATTAAGAGATATGATTCATAGAAAGTTTGTAGCAGAAAATTAGGGCTATCTAATGGTAAAACAATCTTTTAAAAATATTGTGCTGCTTTAGGCCTGTAGTTAAAATACTACGGTAACGCACTCACTTTTTCGTATTCTAATTTTTTTTTCTGGTGGACTTGTTGTTTTCTCTCACACTTCAGACGTGTTAAAATAGCTTTCTTCGACTTTGGTAGCAAAATTATATAAGATTTCACAATACAAAATAGGATACGAAATAGTGTCGTAGAGCTAATGTTTGTGCTTCCATAACTGTTAGTATATCACAAGTACTTTTCTGTTATCTGTTAAATCACTCTTATAATCGATACTGAATAGCATATTTCGTCCAGAAACAAGAATGTATGAATTTCATATCTATTTCTTTGACAAAATATTATTGAAAAATTGTTCTAGTTGAAATATTCATTTATTAAGTTTTTATGCCATATTTCAATCGAGTAATGGTTTCGGTTTTCGTTTCATTTTGTCATTTCTTTGCGAAAAAAGAGGAAATAGCCAGTCGAGATTTCTATGAAATATATGATAAAGGTGAAAAATGTAATTCACACGTATCTTCAGTCAACATATCAACCGATCAAATATGAATTGGTGAACTCCTAAGCTCCGAGCGTAGGTCTACCTGCCAGATCTAATTTAACCTAAAGCCTGATACGTGAAGCCAAGAGAAATCATGGCTTGTTGACATCTCTATAAGATAGCAACATTAATAAATCATATCGAAAGCCATGTATTATAGAAGCAATCCATCCCATCAAACATACATATATGGGGTTTAAAACATGGAAGTGGTTTGGTAAGGTGAGTGCGTTACCATTTTTTTCGGCAGAAAAAATGTGTAAGTAAAAACCGACCTAGCCCTTTGATAGTCCATGGAAAGCTAACGGAAGTTCTTAAGTATCAACTTAAATGCCTATATGATTGTGGCGTAAACTAAACTAAAAGCCCTAATCGGTAACGCACTCACTCCAGATTTTATGAAGTTTTCAGATATTCCCCGTTTTTTTCTACTACTCATAAAGCGGCTGAAAATTATATCAGAAGAAAGTCCAAACTTCGCCATGCGTAATATATATGACGCTTCAATTTTTAGTTAAAATTCTGTTCTTTTTTCAAACGTTTCTTTAAAAGCACGAAAACGTATAGATATTTCAAGAAGTCTACCTATGTTGTCTGTCGTGCAGCTTTTCTCTCCTTTATGAGAAAAAAAAGAAACGACTACATTTTCTGACAGAGCAAAGTGTTCTCTACAACATGATATAGTCAGCCTTGAGAAATAGATAGGTTCTACTTTAATCAGTCTGGTTGACCGGGTGTGGGGTGTGGGTGTGGGTGTGGGTGTGGGTGGGTGTGGGTATGGGTGGGTGTGGGTGGGTGTGGGGTGTGGGTTTGGGTTTGGGTGTGGGTGTGGGTGTGTGTGGGTGTGGTGTGGGGGTGGGGGTGGGGGTGGGGGTGGGTGTGTGGGTGAGTGTGGGTGTGGGAGTTGGTACCTGATTCATCAACCCACAGCCACAGCCACAGCCACACCCACCCACACACCCGCACACACACCCGCACCCACACACGCCCACACCCACACCCCACACCCACCCACACCCACACCCACCCACACTCACACCCACATCCACACCCACACCACCCACACCCACACCCACACCACCCACACCGACACCCACACCCACACCACCCACACCCACACCCACACCCC
>CAJNOP010000214.1:79146-97094 GCA_905250075.1 Rotaria sp. Silwood1
CACACCCACACCCACACACACACCCACACCCACACCCACACCCACACACACACCCACACACACACCCACACCCCCACCCCCACACCCACACCCACACCCTATAAATCTTCTTTGTTAACAAAAAATATTCTTCTTGTTTGCTTTGATATTCAACCATGAACATGTCAAGAACTCTATTCATGATTTAAATATACTTTTTATATAAACACACAAAAATTGATTAAAACAATTTATCAGCATAGAATATCTATCAAAATATCTATATGATCTAATGAAAATTCTTACGCTATTTCTAATGCAACATGATAAAAGTGAAATCAATCAAAAGTTACAAGAAAAAAATTTTCTTTTCTCGTTCCACAAGTAAAAATTTTTCAATAGTAATCTAAAAAATAGTCTTTTTAACTTCACATATAAAGAACTTACAATAAAAAGTAATTGCTATGTAGAGTACGATTTGGTTCTTCTAATAATGTTTGAGAAAGAAAATATGATTGTGCAAACGATTGTACGATGGGTCACAAAAAAAAAGTGATTGTCAAACATCGGAAAGGGTGAAAACTTCCCTATTCAGATTGTATTTCGAATAAAATCTCAAACGATAATTCAATGAATTTATCTAATATTTTTCGAACTTAAAATAGAGACAATGTGCTATACTATAACAAAAACTAGACTCTGTAAGGGTGGATGTGGGTGAAGAGAAGATCGAAAATCACACCCACAGCGTTTTATTGAACATTTACTGTATAATGTTTGTCTATCGAAACGAGAGAAATACATAGAAAACAATTTTTTAACCATAATTGTTTTTCATTCATCTTCACTTTCATCACAAATTCTTGCATAACAAAATTAATTTCGTATTTTTATGAAAATATTTTCGTTTTGACAATTGAAATGTTGACGAGTATTGGTGTATATATATATAGTTTCATATATGAACATGAGAAAAATTTGTTTCAATAGTAATTTCTTTATAATTATGCTCACTGTTTTCTCAATATGTCAAAAAAAAAGAGAAAAGAAATCACTTCCGTTTGTTTTTGATTGATGCTGAAAGCTTGAAGGAAATGCATAAAGAACTAAATGTTTTTAGATATTTTTAAGAGATCTAATTCACTAAAAGAGCATATATCTATTTCATATGTTGACTATTTTGTATATTATTCACGAGTATTGAACACAGTCCAACTAAAATGAGTTGAATCAGAATCACAAAATTTATTTAATTTGAAACAAAAATGAGAAGAGTGAGAGACACGTTTTGATGTTTGAAAACGTTGCTGAAAGACAAAATAACATTAAACTGAACAATAAAAATAGTGTTTGCATAAAATAAATTCTTTTGAATGCACGATACATACAACATCGAGTCAATTTTCTATTAAAAAAGGTTTCGTCGAATAACTTAGAAACATCTATAATTTGAATTATTTTCTTTTGCTAATTGCAAATATTTTATGAATTGAGATTCGGATTCAACTCACTTTAGTTGAACTGTGTTCAATACTCGTGAATAATATACAAAATAGTCAATACATGAAATAGATATATGCTCTTTTAGTGAATTAGATCTTTTAAAACTATCTAAAAGTATTTAGTTCTTTATGCGTTTCCTTCAAGCTTTCAGCATCAATCAAAAATAAAAGGAAGTGATTTCTTTTTCTCTTTTTTTTGACATATTGAGAAAACAGTGAGCACAATTATACTTAAAAAAGTGTTCCCTATAAAGCTTTGTCTTGCAGTTGTAAAATCTCATCATCAACACTTTTAGTATTTTTAAATAAAAAAATCGAATTTTGTCTGTAGTTTGTGAAAATTACAGATGATCTTTTAATAGTTGAGGAAAAAAAAACGAGTTGGTTTTCATTGAAAGACAATTTATCGAATGTATATGATGAGAAAATAATATTGATACTTGTGAATAGTATTCGATAATTGGTTGTCTAGAGAATTTGTTATATTCTATTGATAAATAAATGATTAATCTATGTTTAGAAGTGAAAAAAAGAAAAGATTGGTAAACATATGACTGTAAGATAAATTATTTTAAAACAAAACAAAACAAAAAAATATTGAATTAATAATAATTGATTGATGCAGTAAGAGACGAAGTATATGAAATATTTTATTTCAATAAAACAAAGAGAAAATATCTACTAATATATGTGTATGTATGTGTAATATGTAACAATTTTCGATCTGTTTTCAGTTGGTCACAAGCTGGCAGGTAGATCATCATCAGTACTTTGGATGTTAATTCCAATCATAATAAACCTAAAAACATTGTAAGATAAGTATAAAATATATGATAATAATTAAATGTATCATATCAGAATACTTAAATACATCATAATCATAATAAATCATAACCAAAATAATTCAAATTCAAAACATCAATAACAGGTAACTCATAACGAAAATTCTACATATTACACATACATACACATATATTAGTAGATATTTTCTCTTTGTTTTATTGAAATAAAATATTTCATATACTTCGTCTCTTACTGCATCAATTAATTTCGTTCTATTCTGTTGAGAGAAGAAGTCAAAGACAAATGGAGTATGTTGTTCTGTTTATCCATTTAGATTGTACGTTTAAATAATAGTGTATATCTATTTCAATTTGAATGTACTAAAAATACAAAGAATTCCAAGTCCTACGACGCTTCAAGAACAGAGAATTATTACGATATTCAAAATAAAAGGAAATTTAAGATCGTGTTTATTTCTTTTCTATAGAAAAAGCCTATCAGTAAATGTAAAATGTATAGTCTTTAATTTTCATCGTCATCATCTTTTATGTCTTCTTAGCGTGCAAAGATAATTTAAAACAAATTAAATAAATACAGTTGATAAAATATTATGTGCTGATTCCAGTATGTTTAATAGTGTAAGTATATACTCTATTGTAAATCTGTTTTTATAACTGTATACTTCTTTCATTCAATCGGCATCATCAAAATGAAGTTGTGAGTTTTTGAGATTATTTCGATAGTTGTTATATATTGATTTCATAGTATGTATGTAGTTTTGCATATAAAAATGACACAATGTCTTAAAACAGATATCTCTGCGTACAAAGAACCATGAAATTACAAAGTAATTATTAATAGCTGAATCTGAGCAAGTTAAGCTGTACAGAAAAAAATCAAATAGTCTTTGCTATTCTGTTGACATTTCTTGATTAATAGAGAATAGAATGTTTTCTGTGGATAATATATTTCTCTATAATATCAATAAGAAATGAGACATTTGAATGCTTTCTCTATTCAAAAGAATTTTTTCATATGTCGCTTATCAAAAACTGAATATTATTATCTAATATAAAATGTATTACATTTTCGTGTACTTTTTTATAATTGAAAAGTTGTCACAGTTAGTTTTCTCACAATGAAAAATCCCACTGACAAATTTTCTGAACATCATACTAGAAGAAGTTCTCTTCAACATGAGTTAATTAATGAAAGAACCTTATTTTAAAGTTTTCTCCATTTAAATATGCATTTAGCAGAAAGGCAAAAATATTTTCATAGTCCGAAAAGAAGAAAAAAAACTATTCTGAAATTCAGAAACATATACCATAATAATGATTTTTGAGGCACAGCAAACCATCAGTTTAGAGCATTTTTCTCAATATTCATGCGAAATGCGCTGAATTCATGAATGATGAAGATGGACATTGTCTTTTATTTTTCTGGTGTTGTTCTACGATGTTAGTACCAATAATAAGAAGAGAAACAAATGTTTCAGTGTGTCCATGATATTTTCGTTCTTGCAAAGGATGACGTTCATTTCATTTGTTGTATTTTTTTTAATTGAAAACAATCATTTTGAAAGCACAATAAATTTCTATTTTCTTGAGTCTTGAAAAGACATTATAATTAATCTATTTAATTAGTTCTATTGGTTTTTCTCTTGTTTTTTAGTGATTAACATAACAAATATAATTTGACGTATTCTTAGTGATAGTGTGCAACGAATGAAAAGAAAAACTTCAGAGGAAAATATTTTTATCCAATATCTTTGTCTTGTTTATTTCATTTTCAATAAGAATGCATCAAATTATACTTCTTATTTTGACCTACTTGTTGTTTTATAAATAATAAATACTGATTCAGTCTGAATAATGTTGACAAAATGGCATTAAAAAAATTAACAGGAAGAGAAAAATAATTTAACAAATAGGTAGTTTTTGCCATCAACCTAGAACATAGCTTTGGAGAATGTAAATAAATTATAGAGAGAAAACTGAGAATTTGATTATTTTTGTTTCTCTTATTAAAGAAAAAACTTTAGTAGAAGCTCGTTATTTTTTAAAGTATAATATTATTGTTAGTAATTATTACCTGATAGATATTAACATACTATGTAGCATAAATGCGGGAATTTTATACACTGTTGTATATTAGAAAGAAGATAAACAATTAAGAATTTCTTTTTCTTATCAGAATTTTACTAACAGAGCTCTATTATTGTTCTACTCTGGTTTCAAAACAAAAGAAATAAAGAACACTGAATAATCTTTGTAATCAAACCAGATGAAATATAGTATCTACGTAACAACTATAGGTAAGATGAAATTTTCGATTTTTATACCCGCTAGTTATTCTTTGATTATATCTGTCAGTCATTAAAAAAATTCTTTAAGATATATTAAAGAAAGTATAAGCGTATTTTCTCTTCATTAAGAGCTACAATTTCAGTTAACTTATAGTAAATCTCAATATGCAAATAAACAATATTGTAGTAAGAAAATGTCAAATTCATTCAAAAAGTTCACAAAACACGTGAAAAGTTTCATTGCTATCAATTCATAAAGTTGAAACGTTTACTTAACGAAACAAAAAGTATAGCAATGTAATATCCTGGAATATTAGATAACAGCGATGGAATCGGTTCGGTTCAATTTGGAGATTCAGAAAGCGAATGTCTTCCTCTCTAGTTTTTTTATAATATTTTTTTTTCAAAAGGAGGTTCATGGAAATAAGATGAATTGATTTGATCTATCATACATATCAAAGAATAATCTAGTAGTTATGTTAATTCTCTTTAAAGCGACTATCAAAACTAAATTTTAGATGATTTTTTGAAGATACATGCTTTCACTTTTCAGCATGAAATGTTTTACGGCAGAAAAGATTAAGTATCTTATCGAAATTTAGACAATTATTATTCAGAGGCAAGTTGTAAATGATTTTTGTTTGTCATTGATTGAATATGAATCTGAGTTCTGCTTGATAGTAAAAAACAAATAAGTATTCCATGTGATTAGAACCGGAAAAAAACCGGCGGTATACCGCCGGTTGACCGATCGGTATAATGTGCGCTCTACCGCCGGTTAACCGGCGGTATACCGGCAATATACCGGCGGTAATTTCATCTTTTACCAGTAGAATCAAGGTGCGAACCTATTAATCTGCTTTCTTACGAATCTGAGAATGAATTTATACTATCGTATACAAAAAATTAATTTTATTAAACTTTATCACATGAAAATTATTTGTTCTGTTTTAATTTCAGTATTACATTTTGAAACTATATCAACAGTGTGCCAAACACCAGCTTATTGGACGAATTTTTTTTTCTAGTACAAGTGATTCTAGAATCTTGAGGCTTCATTCGGGTCAATATCTTCCGTCACAGACATCCTTGACTATTATAAAATTTACTCTTGCAATAAATTCACCAACATACACATTCAAATTAGGTTTTGTTCTCTTACAGTTCAGAGATAAGTGAATGACCATTCGATACATAAAAGTTGCCTTGTACAATTCGATAGAAATAGGTTAACGTTTATCAGATAGTAAGTATAGATGATAGCATTAAGAAAAGAGTAAGAGAGAGTAAGCGTCTAGATGATGCTATCTTTTCATCATCATACTCACTAATACCTATAGGCATCCTTCATATTTTTTGCATAAGCACTTTCAAATTATTATCATTTGTAATATATACACGATAGTAATTAGACAGTAGTTGTTAATAAAACCAATGAAAGAAAATATTGCGTAAGATATATCCAATTTTTTCATAGAAATTGTATGAGGACTATCATTGAAAATTTACATAGGCTCTGCCTAGGAAATGATTATTAGGATCCTGCAAGTTTGAATCATTTTACTTTTGATGAACTAGGATGCTAGTCCCATCAACGAGAAACTACTCAAAAATAATCTAGATATTCTATCACTTGGTCATGTTACGTTTGTCCAGCTATTCAAAGTAGAGACTTAAACACATCATCGTTAAATTAACTGACACTTCAATGATGACTTCAAACAGCTTTCTTTGTCTCTTGAATGTTCTATATTCAGTTTTACAAAAGCAACAATTATGAAGATCATTGACTTATGTCGACGGATTAAGACACTAGTGCTTAATTGGAATCTTTTTGAAAGTCCAGAATCTCGTCGTGATCTCTTTCAATTACGCATTGCACTTATATCAACTCGAATCTATATTTTACTGATGATAGGCATCATAATTAATCTCAGTACGTATCGCTTAATTACTGTTCCCATTGAAACGGCAACAATACAAAAACCATCAGAAATAAATTACACAGGTTTATATGAAAAATATCAAACTTCACTATCTTGTTCTTGCAAACAAATCGTGATTTACTATCAAGACTTTGTCAACGTTTCAATAAACTACCATCCATTGTGCACAAGTCAGTTTATCTCTGATGATTGGATAAATGAATTATCTTATCACAATCTGACGAGTTTTGACTTCAACGACTTTCGTCTAATTGCCAGTAGTTACTTTCAATTACTTGCAACACTCTGTTCAATAACTGCTAGATCGGTTCAAAATGCAATGAATGATTTCTTATCAACAGTTCTTCTATCAAAGTATCTTATTTCGATGACATCAATAAATATTCAAATTCAGGAAGAAATTTCTTTCAATCTAAACTCAGTTGCTAATGCTGTACAGCAACAACATGAATATATACGGAGAATTATTCATACGAATCAGTTTGAATCGGCATTCCAGACACCGAGGGAATTTCGACTCGATTACTCCTTAATTGCGCCCCATTATGCCTGGCAAGGTTTATATTTTCCTGCAACTAATATTCAAATGAACAACGATATGTCATGCAATTGTATTAATGTGTCTACCTGTTCGACTCAAGCAGTGTATTCCAACATTAGTGACATGTAAGTTCAAATTTGAAACAAAAATAAGTTTAAAAAAACGCTATATAAAATCCGGGAATACTCGCAGAATAGTACAAGAGTCTGTGATTCTCTTACTCGAATAGACTCTAAGTAAAATAAAAGTCTATTTGCTATGTAGATGATAACACTATTCTATCATCTTGAAAATTGTATAGGTTGTCCAATCTCTTTCATAAATTAAGTATCTCATTTAAGTCATTTGTTAGACTTATTTTGTCAACTCCAGTACGAAGATGTTCTATTTCTATTCGATTACTGTGATTAATCATTGTTCACTTGTTTGGTTTTATGCTCAGTAGAGAGGGTTCATAATACTTAACAATGCTGATGTATTAGATATGAGCAAAAAATAGAATCTTCTATGAGTAATTTTTCAGAAGATTTCCTTCTTTCTACTAGTCGATAAGTTTCGACACTACTGAAATAAATCATAATTTTTACTAAGATGTAGCATGTTTTTTATAGGAGTCCAAATGGATTTCGTTTTGGTTGCTATCCAATTGAAGGCTTACTTCAATCTACACTCGAATGCTTATTTAATCATACATGTATACAATCGATGCTCATTCTTTTTCCAAGAATCACTATGATTTATATAGATGTACTTAAAAGCAATGAAACAAAATTTTCACCTAGCACAACCATTGAAACACTTTTGAATGAATTATTTATGGAAAACTGGCTTCCAATTATTTCTTTTTCAAATTATTACACAAAATGCGAGCCTATCTCTTGCACATATACATTTACTCGAACTGGTAGTGGACTTGCTGTCGTGACTACAATAATCGGTGTCTTTGGTGGACTTAGTATTATTCTACGATTATGTGTGTTCAATATCGTCTCTTGGTGGTACAATCAGTTCTTCAAACCACGAGAACCTATAGCAGGTAAGTTCTAATTCTAAGTCTTAGTTATAGTAGTGAAATTGCTTCATTTTCAGATATTTCTGTACGTCAATATATTCAAGCAAAATGGCAAAAGATAAAGTCTCTAATAATTGAATTTAATCTCTTCGAGAGTGCAGAAGCTCGCACGGATCCTTTTGAGATGGCTACTACGCGAATCATAACTCATGTTTTTCTCATATCTCTAAGCCTCTTATTAATTGTCATAGTTTTGTACAGTTCAATTACTCTCAGACTCTATAGTGCAACGGTTACGAACCCGTTGGAAAAACATTTTGAAATTCTCTACTACAGCTATTCTGATACACTCCATTGTTCATGTAATAAAATTACAATTCCATATGAAACGTTTGTTTCGACATCACCCATATTCCATCCAGTTTGCACGAGTTCGTTGGTATCGCAAGAATGGATTCAGTATTTATCAGACATAAAAGTTTCTCGATATTACTTTACAGAAGCTGACTTTTCCAGCTACGCTGTCAGCTTCTTTAATGCTTTGGTCACTCTGTGTTCTCTGGCTAACACGACTGTTATCAATGCTTGGACCATTTTTAGTCGTTCAACATTGATCAGCGAGGAAGCATTACCTTCAAAATATTTATCAACCAATGTAGATGTCATTCTCAATCAATTTATAAAAAATACAATGGCAGAGTTCAAACGTAGTCTGGCCATCGTTGATCTTCAAGCACAAAACTGGCTCATTCCTGAAGGGGGTAACGTTGAGTGAGTATCTCGCGTTGTGTAGAGGTTCGTTCCTTTTTTGGCAAGATCAAACTTAAATTAGTCTATCTCCACATGTGCGGCTAACAATTTGAATGAAAAACATTCACAATCAAAACATAGGTTTTCGCCAAAAATAAAAATAATTTGATTTCTTTTTAGCTTATCTTTAAGTGAGATCATTTTTCAGAACACTTGACCCAGTTTGAATCGATTAATTTATTTTCAGTTAAGTTTGCAGGGATGGACTGTCACATTACATTTTGCTGTGAAATAGGAAGAATCTTTATGATTGTAGACAAGTTTAGAACGTTCATGCCATTAAACAAAGCCCAATCGTAGTCTTGAAGAAAAGAAAATTAAAATTTCTACTTCAAGATCTTAATGATTATTTTTATGTATTATGACTCAATGATGTCACCTATAGCAAAAGATACATCGAGAACAAAGGAAGACAAACACAGCTTCTGAGAAGTTCTGAAGTAGCTGTTGAACGAAAACGCTTTACTTACGTTAAAAAACAGTATCAATATGATAGAAATTCTGATACGAAGATTTTTTGCATTAGCTATTGATTATAAAAATCAAATTCTACTTTTAAATCTAGTGATGCTTCAGAAATTTCTGATCAACTGTGAAACGTCTCTTGTATTTCATGTTAAAAATATTTCTTTTTTCTTAAGATTTATCTATAAACTTTTAACCATTAATTATTCTTACCATATTCTTCGGTTCTATGCGCAGCCAAGTGTCAGAACTAATTGCACATGTGCATTTGATGACAATTGTACGTATCAAATGAGCTTATACAGATATGATGCCACTTACCATGCAAGAATCATTTTTTCTATTCCAAATTTTTTTATTGGATGTTCTTCGATCAACTCTGTTCGTTTATCGTCACTCGAATGCTTTGCTAACGAATCATGCTTGGATATCGTGACGGAGATGTTGGCTGAATATATAGTGCCATCCATGAACACATCAATTCTCTCATTCAATGGTAGTCAATTTTTCTCTAATACAATAATGAGCGATGTTATAGATGTTCTTATGATCGATCAATGGAATGTGAATATCAGCTACGAGCGATACTACAACCAATGTAAACCGTCACAATGTTCGTATATATATAGAATACGTGGTGGTCTGATGTATGTATTCTCAACAATACTTGGCATATTTGGTGGACTTATCATCGTTCTCAAATTAGTGGTAAACCTCATAGTTAGAGCAATACGCAACCGAATGCGATCAAAAATCCAAAATACTAACACAACAGGCAAGTCATTCAAAATTCTAGTAGAAAGTTTATTTCAGAAGGAGTAGGTCCGAGGAAAATTGCTAACAGTCTGACTAGTATGTCCAATATCCGGCTGTCACAGAGCAAGCAATACTGAGCGTAAATGGAACAAATGTCTACAAAAAAAGAGCAGAAAATCCGATAGAATTAGATTACATGTTATTCTTCTTCTCTGATGTTTGCCTTTAATAATCCTCGTTTGATAGGAAAAAATATCATCTAAATTTTATCTGCATTCTTATTGCTAGATCTAGTTTTCATCTAGTATTTTACTTTACTTTCCTAGAAAACTGTTATTATCCTTTTTTTTGTCGAGAAATCTTTTTTGAATTTAGATAAGAGAGAGATTTCTAGTGAAAGTGGAACTCGGAAAATGACCACGTGTGGCAAATACCTCTAAGGTTTCATTTTGCTTACTCGATGTAAGAAGCTTTAATGCATTGTGTATCATCAAATACTGTTGTATGATAGTGAAGAAAATCTTTACTATCTTAGTCTTGCATTTCGGATATTTTATAGGGTCAACACTGAAGAATGTCACTACACTTTTAGTGAAAAATTTCAATATTATGAATCTTTCTTCTTGTAGCTCGACTTAATTTTCTTGACCATATACATTATCTAGCATATTGGCTTAAAGAACACGCAGTACAACTTAATTTGTTTGAGACTAAGCTATCATGGACTGATAGTGAATGCCGTCAATCAGAAATAATTATGACTCGAATCTACCTGCTTTTGCTGTCTATCTTTATGATTATCGCGTCAATTTATACATCAAGCGTCGTTCGAAGTCAAAGTTTTACCGTAAAGAATCCGTCGATACAAACTTTCAATCAACTTCATTCGAATCAACACTACATACCTACTCTGAACTGCCCTTGCCAGAATCTTACTATACCATATAAGAATTTTTTTCAGGTTTCTCCCTATTATCATCAAATTTGTTCAAGTGATTTTGTTATCTTAAATTCTGAATGGATTGAGCTTTTTTCGTCGTTTATATTCAATTCTAGCTTTACCTATGATGATTATCGAATTTTTTTGGTACCACTGTTCCGAGGGGTTGCTTCTTTATGCAATATTACTAAAATAACAGTAGCCGATGGGCTATCTACAATTATGTCAAATGTATTTATTAGTGAACGAGTCGAGACCAATGATACCATTCAGTCACAAATGACTTCAGCTCTAGCATATTTTCATTCATCAACCAGTAAGGCATTTCTTTTAATGTTCGATTACGTCAAAAACATAGCGAAGGGTAACAGAATGATCTCATCGATATTATCTAATTGGTATCTTGATGAATGCACGGCAGAGTATTTGTCTTATCTGCCCAAACTGAATCTATCGTCACGTTCATATGCCAATGGTACTTGCACATGTGATCATAGCCTAAATTGTTTATCTCCTTTAATTATTGATGAATGGGTAGTTCCAGGACTTCAAATCGGATGCGATCCAATGGAATCTCTTCTACAATCTACTCTTGAATGTCTCTATGATGTAACATGTATCAACCAGATCATGCCGAATAATACAACACCAAATATAACGTTTCATGCTCTTAAATCTACACTATCATCTTTCCATGACAATGTTCAGTCTTTAGTGAATATTCTTATGGTTGATCAATTGAAAACAAATGTCACTTATGAGAATTACTATAAATCATGTGCTCCTGCCTATTGTACCTATTCACTCAACACACGATTTGATAAAGTATTTGTTTTCACAAATATAATGGGCCTCTCTGGAGGATTAACAGTTACACTTAAATTAATCATTCCATTTGCAGTGAAATTTTGGCAACATATTCAAGTGCATCGTCGAAGAGTTGTTCAGCCAATGACTAATGTAATCTCATAAAACATTTTTAAAACCAGCTTTTGATGTTGTTTATATAAAATTATTAAATGCATATTAACTTTTACGATGATTATTTCATTTTATTTAAGAAAGATTCTATTCCGCAATAAAGTTTGATATGTCTGTACAACTATCTATTACATCCTTTTGGAAAGCAATGTGAAAACAATTGCTGAAAAATAGAACATGGTGTCTCAAAGAAACTTGGGCATCATTATTCAACTTCGATCTTAGTATATGATAGTAGTTCGAAAAGTAGCAACGATCAATATTTCTAATAACAATCGAGAAATATTCATTCATCGTATGTGAATTAGAGATTACACCGATTTCTGACCTTTCATAGCAAGAATTGCGTATTGACGGTGGTGTAAATTGCTAGTTCAAGCCAAGCGTTTGAGTATGATCTATTGAATTCTTATCGATCTGCCCGCTTCAATGTTCAAGAGCAGAAAGTTCATATATCTTGAGCCATAACCGCATCCCATTTTCGATTGTTTTATTCAGTATGTACAAGTTCACAGATATAACTAAAAGGAAAATATACAAATTTTTGACTAATACGAAAATTGTCGTAACACTTTTGCAGTTTGGTTTCTCCATCGACTATCTCATGCAAGAGACACTGGCTACGATCGATTTAAAAGCTTTTTTAAAAAAGTATTAAAAATTCATTTAATTTGCAGGTAAAATATCCAAGTACTTCTTTCAATATCATTCAGCTATTTAAACGAATGAAGTGTTGTGTGCTAGCAGTGACAGTTCAGTGAAGTAAAATGATTAAAGATATTGTACAATCTTATTCGAGTTAATTTGCTTTCTGCATGTCACTGTACACTGAAAAAAAATAGGTACCATATGAAACCCCAAAGGTATCCGATTTTTGTAACGAAATCGAAATCCTTTGAGGTTTCGTACTTTGGGTTCCGTATAATTCGCCACGCAATATTGAATGAAAGATTCGTCGGGTGCTATGCTCCATTATGAAAGTAGTTTTTCACCAATATCCACTGCAAAACACACCAACTCTCTAAAAAAAGAACCGGGTTCTATAGAAACCACCAGGAAAGATGTCTGAGAATCACTGTATCCTGTAGGGAAAGACAGGGTATCGCTGGAACATAGAAGTGCAGTATTCCGACCGCAAACTTCCAAATTTTTTTGAATGATTTCCGCCGTATCATGCTGAAAGGCATTGCAAGTTAGTCGGACCTCACTAGAAAAATCAGGAAAGTTTGCGACCGGGATACTGTTTCCATGTTGCACCGATACCATGTGTTCTCCTACAGAATACGGCGACTTTCAGGCTTATTTTCTGCCAGTTCCTCCAGATTCCGGTGGGTGGAGCGATCGGTATGGGATGTTTCATCTAAAAAGAAATAAAATAATTCATCAGCTTTTAACTTTCAAAATCGAACTCACCATTAATATTTGTTCATCTTCAACTGCCGCTTGATCTAAATAGAAATAATATATTTCATCAGATTGTATTTTTTTAAGTCAAGCTCAACATTAATATTTGTTCATCGAGCAATCGATCTAAAGAGAAATAAAATATTTCATCAGGTTTTAAGTTTTAAAGTAGAACTTACCATTACCATTTGATCAAATGACGCTTGCTCTAAATAAAAATTAAAAGCGTAACTATCGCCTCTTCCACTCACTTCACCTCGGCTGAATAGATTAGAAGTATTTTCGTTCGATACTGATATCGATAGGACCCATCTATCAATTCTAACCCTGAATACCGACTCACAGGCCTCCCGAATTGTAAATACTCAAAAACAGTTTCCTTGTAAAATAGTTGTAAGCGAACGCATCTTTAACCTAAACGCTATAAACAAAGCAAACTATCAAAATCCACGTAGGCTTTAATTATTAAACTCTTTTGCCAAGAAACAATACTACGATATTATGAGCCGCTAATGTATGGTTGCGCAATGTCCATCGCATCTTTAGAAAAAACTTTTATAACAACAATGATAAAATTGATTTTCCATGGACATAATTTCTGACCAATGAAAGCTTCGATCGAACACATGATAACATATTCGGACTCCTGGACATCGATAACCTATTATAAACTTTGATCAGAATTGAGAGGGGAGCTGAACTGAAAAGTTTAACTCTGGAGCCCTTGATTGTTTGATTGACCCAATTTCTGACCTATGGGAGCTCGGATCGAGCAGATGATGTCGGATTCGGATTCCTGAACCTCGATAATCTATTGCAAAGTTTCATCAGAATTTAGAACGGAGGTGAAATAAAAAGTCAGACTTTGGAGGGGTCCAATTTTTGATGTATCCTGTTTGATGATAGAAAACGTTCATCTGAAATGATTAGAACCGAGGTCATGTTGTCTTTTGTAAAGCATTCAAGATTTTTTAAGCTGGGAACCTTTAAAAAATTTTTAAAATCTCGGAAACCGATTTTCTACATGCGTGTGAATCGAGTTCTTTGGAAATTCTGAATGGTAGAAAAAAGAAATTATTTTGAATGGTGATTTACCGATGGACGAATTTTACGCGAGGTATATTACGAAACCCTTTTGAATACGAAACTCAAAAGGGTTTTTGATCAAACCTATGGGGTAATATAAAATTCGAAGGATTCAGTACGAAACCTTTTTATATTTTAAAACTCTTTAGAGTCTGTTACAAAACCTTGGATATTGCTAAACCTCATACAGGTTTCGCATGATTCTACAGACACGTATATAGTATAGCAAAACTCCACGAAACCTCAGAGGTTTCGTGTGGCACCTTTTTTTTTAGTGTGGGCGAGGGTGTGGGTGTGGGTGTGGGTGGGTGTGAATGTGATTTACGATTCATTCGCACCCACACCCACACCCTCAAATAGCAATACAATATGGTATCGTATGCACATAGTATCATCGTATGTACATGTTGTTTTACCTTGTCTTGCTCATTTAATATCTACAGGGTGCATATTAATAACGATAGCTCGATGAAAAATTTTCATTGAAATAAATCGATATCCTCAAGAAGATCTTCATCGAATATGGTTTAGACAACTCTATCTTCATAAAGATTTCTTAATACCACCATTATTAATAATAATTTGTATACTTCCTGATATTATTGTTGATTATATATTGATACCGAAATGTCTTAATTCATTGTTTATAAGTTCGATACGTTTACACATCGAATTCGTTTTGCTCTTCAATATTCCTCAAATCTTAGGGTGTGGGTGTGGGTGAGTGTGAATGTGATTTACGATTCATTCACACCCACACCCACACCCACACCCACCCACACCCACACCCACTCACACCCTTTATTCTATATGTATAGAGACATGCGGGGCGAATCTAGAGACGATTTTGTATTTTTCTCTTTCATACTCTATATCTTTGTCAGTTTAGAAGATAGAAAAAAATTTTCTTCACAAAGAATATAGAGCAAACATTTTTCTTCAATTTTCTGCTTTCAGATTTTCAAAATCTTGTCGGGAACAGACTCTACACTAGTTTTTCCGAGAGCCCTAATAGCATTCTTGATTCGCCCCATTTTGGGGCGAATAAAGAATCATTTATCGTATAGCGGGGCGAATCTAGAATTCTATCAAATTTCGACTTTGACATTAAAACTAAAGTTTCTCATCTATTTCTACTCCGATTTTTGTTGTTCTTTCATTATTTTGAAGCACAATCATTTCTCTACAAATGTATACTAGTTTCATCCAACAGATCTCCAATCAATCCAAGTACTAGATCTTCCTTTGGAAGCACCAAGAAAAAAAAATGTATCGATTCGCCCCATACGGGGCGAATCTAGAATCATATACAAATGAGCGGGGCGAATCTAGAAAATAGGTTATTTTTGCTAGATCTCATAAAATGAAATTTTCTATTGTTTTACAATGTTTTTCCAAAGTGTTCTCTATGACCAAAAATGTTCACCTGGTCGAGCTCTACTACTCTATGCTACTTTTTCTTCTCTTATTGCAAGAAAAAAAAAGAAACATTCGTTCCATACAATTTATTTTCATAAAACATACGTTGAAAGTAAGAAAAGTTACATCAATTAGTTTATTTTCATAAGGTACACATTAAGACTAATAAAAGTTATATCAGTTTCGAATTGTTTGAGTAGAATCAATACAAGATTGAAGAGAACATTGTTCGCACATGAAATACGAAGTAGATGAATTGTAGAATCGTTGGGAGCAATTGATACAACACATTTTTGTGCATATTGTACACTTAACATAGGATCCATCGAGAATTACTTGATCACAACGATAACATGTAAATGATGATTGATAATATGAATAAAAATTGTTTATCGATTGATTATAACCATGAGGTACATTCATTTGAGTACGATAATGCATTTGTGGTGGCATATATGAGGTATTTGAGGGATAGGAAATCATAGGTGCAAAATTTGTATTGTTTTCGTTGGAGCTTTCTTCAAAATCGAAAGCCTCGAATGTAGTTTTGGTAAGTGTTTTTGGTTTTCGTCCACTGAAAAAGAAAGAAAATAAAATATTAAAACGTTGCCTGCATTTACTCTTATTTCTAATTTGTCTTTTTTTCCTTAGTTTATGACTAGTAGTCGTTGTATTTAACTTAGTCAGTAGCCTTGCTAGATCAATGTTTATATGAAAAGATTCTCTTGTATCTCTTTTCTGAAGATCTTACCGTTTTGCAGCAGTTTTTCTGGTTTTTGTTGCTCCCTTGGCAGTAGTCGAAGTAGAGTTCTTGCGTTTCAAGCTCTTCTTTTCTTTTTTATTAATTTTGCAGAGGGCATCGATTGACGTAAGACTTTCGCCATATGGTCGTCCGAGGATAAATTTTCGTTTTTCAGTTGAAGATGGTAGTGGTTAGGGGGGGGGGGGGGGGGGAGGGGGGTGGGGGGGGGTACCCCCCTCCTGCTTTTGAAAATTTTCGTTTTTTTTGCTCAACAATACCTCAAAATTTGATGTTTTTTCACATTTTCTCCCATTTTTCGAAAGTACCCCCCTCCAGAACATTTCTTCCTCAGATTTTCTCCGATTTTTCGAAGGTACCCCCCCTGCTTTGACCTCTTCGCGCCGCCCCTGGTAGTGGTGGAGTCAAAAAATTACTGATGAAGTTTGTAAGTACTTCGAGAGAATTGCTTCCAGGATTCATCATATTTGGAGTAATCGATTCATATGGTACATTTGTAATCGGTTCATTTAGTCGAGAAGATATATGTTGTTGCACTGATGCAGTAGAATAATTCAAATGACCGGATAAGCTTTTATCTAAAACAATGAGGTAATAATATGGAAATGCTTCTCTCAAAGTGAACTAACTGTCTCCAAATAATTGAAGTCCATTTTGATTAAGATTACATTGACCAGGATTGAAATACGATGCAACAGCTAAAAAACAAAATACTGTAAGTAATGTCCGTCCAAAAAGTCCGTGCGTGTGATTATTTTTTGAATAATTTTTGATAGGAACAAGATACAGACTTGCGGTTTTCGGCGTTCGACAGCCAAGGCAAAGAGGCATCTTTCCACTATGAAAAACTTTTCTGAGGAACAATTTCGAAGTCACTTTATCACAGGATCTTTGAAAAGTTAGATTGGATTTCTCAAAACTTGCATGGAGACCTATTGATATTTTTACATATTTGGAATCTCCACTAAAAACTGAGTCAACTCATATATGTTTCGAATCGTTTCGCAACACTTTTTTTCCATCGAAAACCTCTGCCCTAGGAACCCGTCAACAAATAAAGTTAGTCAAAAGATCACTTGGACAGTGGAAAGCAACTTCCGCAGTTGTAAAATGCTACTATAACACAAAATGGCGCAAGATTAAATGATAGAAACGGCGTTTTGACGAACTTTATTTGTTGACGGGTTCCTAGGGCAGAGGTTTTCGATGGAAAAAAAGTGTCGCGAAACGATTCGAAACATATATGAGTTGACTCA
>CAJNOP010000214.1:97194-112873 GCA_905250075.1 Rotaria sp. Silwood1
CTTTAGTATTTATTATAAAATGTATTTACCGAATTAAAATAAATAACAATTACTCAAATATAGTAAAGCTAGAATAGTAATTAGTTGAGGAAGTTAAATTACATTGGTGGAACAACAGCTTGCTGATAATTATTTTAACATCAACACCAAATAACAAGCGTGTTTATTAATCCATTTGAAAGAGCTATGCTTTAATCTACTTCTCTGAATAGGACTATCAAAAGTACATCGTGAAAAAAACAAATAGTCAATTTTCAATTTGAGTAATATATGCTTAACTAAATAATATAGACGGTGAAAATAGTCGATGAAAACATTTCTTAGTAATAAACAGTTTTTATTCTGCCATAAAATGAAAAGAAAAAACAGATTTACACAAAAATATTTGTGTTTGCATAAACTAAAGTGTTCATAGCTCCAAGAATTCTTCACATTGTTTTCTGTACGCTTAGGAAAAAATTTTATTGTGTTTTCATATTGTCACCTAAAGAAGAAAACCTTTCCAATGAAAAATATGATGTCAATATTTTCTTTTATGCAAATAGAAACATCTTTTAGTTTTAGTATATGATAAATTCCTCAGAGACATATTTATTACTATGAATCATAATATCCGTTACTGTTTGTTTATGGCCATCAACAAATATCAATAAATATTAAAAGAATGTATTCGTACTAAACGGTTACAACATTCACATGGAACAGGAACTACTGAAAGAATGCCATCAAAAACATTGTTCACTTTCGATAAAAAAACAGCATGGGAAGCAAAAAACTCTGTAGGCCTTTTATATTCCTCTAATGATTAACAGTTTCTAAAAGTTACGAAAAGAAAATGAAAAAAAAGGAGAGTAAAAAACTGAGGAAACAGATAAGTGCCACTCTTAATAAGAAGAGCGATTCTAATATGTCTGCAGTTGTTGAAGCATTAAGCTGTAGAAGATGTTGTGAAGAAAAATAATTTTTTTTAACACGACATAGAAACTATTTTTCTCGATTTTCAGCTGCTTCAGTAGGAAACAGGCACTTAAGAAAAAAGACATCTAATTGGAAATATTTTGAAGTTATTTATTTTAACGAAGAAAGAGTATTGAAGCAGAGTAAACGAGTCAGTAAGACAGAGTTTAATGAAAGTTGCTACTATGCGAGATGATTCATTTTGAGAGCAACTGTTCATCTATTCCTTGATAATTTCGATTTCTTTGTATTTTTAGCATTTCCAAAGTTTCATTCACTTTACGTAAGTTGATATCAGATAGGCGTCACGGAGATGGGTGTGGGTGTGGATGAAGACAAGATGTATACCCACACCTACATCCATGCACCCGCATCACCCCTACACCCACCCACACCCACACTCCACACCCCACACCCCACACCCTAGGCCAATTTTTTGTGACCTGAACCGAGATGAGCGATAGTTTTGGGCCAATCAAAGTGAGTTTTTTTCAGACATTGACAATCTTCTCAGTAAATCTATACATATTCTGTCAAAATTGGAGATAAAGAAATCATTATCTTATCTAAACTCGCTGCTTTTCTTATGTGAAGTTCGGAATTTGTAACCTTGTTATGGTCCGACCCTATCCGAGTCGGACACTAGTGCATCATTAAATTCCTATAGAATGACATCCGGTGACAGCACATCCCATTGACAGAGCGTCTACATAGCCTCAACTATGAACGAGTTTCCCCATGACAACTAGCTTGAAAGACCTGCCTCATCTAAATAATTTCGTTCGAGTTCGATTTCAACATTTATTCTTTTATTCGTTTTAAGAATGTAAATATGAAGTAATCTAATTGCAGCTTCTGTCTCTCAAAAGTCATTTGTCGATAGAGTGTCTATTTAATCTTTCATTTTAGTTGACCGTTGTATTAGTGATTGGTGTAGAAATGCTGTATAGTTGGATTCGTGTTTCATGGTGTTGCTTCGGATCACAAACCTTCTGCGTAGATACTAGCCGTTCATCAGTTTTCTTGCTTGCAAAATATTTTCGAGAAACGATATGTATGATCATCAGGTGGCTTTTCAAATCTTCATCCTGATGTGTTGCATGAAGACGTTGTTGTGTGGTTGCGTGAATAACAAATGCGTGGAGACGTATTCAGCTACAAACCATGGATCAAGTGAAAAACGTTTTACTCTTTTTTTCTTTTGGATCTTCTAAATAGAAAGACTATTTCACATAGAACAACACAAAACAAAAAGTCTCTAGTCGACTTTTTGGAGCATCGATGAATGATATGATAGGAGATGAGCTTTTCTTGCATACATCGATTTTTAAGAAAGTGTTTCTCATTTCAGATACAGAGAGCTTTTTCCTTGTTACGATTATTTTCAGAGAACGACAAACCGACGCAGCAACAGAAAGCTTATAATTCACGACGAGTAAGTGAAGATGACTTCTGTCTGTCACTGAATGAGCTTGAGTGGTATCTATTAAACGAACAATAGCAGCTAAGTGGAAATCATGACGATGAGTGATGAAAGTAGGGTGCGCCAAAAGTTCGATCGAAAAAGAAATGTAAATATCTCTTTAATTGTTCAAGCAATTTCCATGAGATTTTTATAGTTTTATGGCATATTCATTAAAGTTTTATTTCATATAAACTTGTCTTGAATCGGTGTGTAAAATGATCAATTACAAATGCAATATACATTTATAAAGAGAGTTTCTTCAGATTTCAACGGCGAAGTCTGTCAATTTCTGAAGAACATTTATCTAAACAGGGGTACTAGAAGAGACTATTTATTCCAATGAGTATCACAGTCAGCTGACTTGATGCAATTTGAGGTTTTTTATATGAACATGTAGAGAATAATTTTTATAAGGCGTCTGTTAAAGATATTGTTAAGTTGCAAAAAAAATGAAAATTCATACTAACATCAGAAAGTTTTGAGAATAAACTTTATATAATGTTTTTTACAAATACTTTGAAAACAATAGTTTTGTATATTGCATTTGTAAATGATTATCTTATACATTGATCAAAGACAACTTTATATGAAATAAAACTATGAAAATCTCATGGAAATTGCTTGAACAATTATAGAGATATTTACATTTCTTTTTTCGGCGGACCTTTTGAAATACCTGTAATCCAATATTACATGTACTTGTATTTAGTTGGTAATACAAGATTATTTGTTGATTAAAAAAAAGATGTCTAACTGGGATGAAGAGCCAAAACAAAAGATATCTAGCTGGGATGAAGAGCCAAAACAAAAGAAATCTAACTTGAATGAAGAGCCAAAAGAAAAGATATCTAACTGGGATGAAAAGCCAAAACAAAAGATATCTAACTGGAATGAAAAGCCAAAAGAAAAGATATCTAACTGGGATGAAAAGCCAAAACAAAAGATATCTAACTTGAATGAAAAGCCAATACAAACAACTAAAAATAGAGTATGTTACTTCAACCCTTACATACGAATATCTCTCTTTCTTCCTTTATCTCAGCCTCCTATTGTGAACGCCCAAGCAAACGACATACCATCCATTCCCTCCGTGACAAAGTACGAGATCTAAAATTCTGAGTTATTAAACAGGCCCTGTCTATGTTTAGAACTTCATCGATGCTCGCAAAGCATGTGCGCGTCATTATTGTTGCTATCGTCGTTTTTATTCTGTTCGCCGCGTGCATTTGCATTTCGTTGGCTGTGATTTTAACCACAGTCCATGATCAATGCACTACAACAATCTCGGTAACAACAGTAGCGACAATAACAGTTGCGACAACAACAGGAGTAACAACAGTGGCGACAACAACAGGAGCAACAACAGTTGTGACAACAACAGGAGCAACAACAGGAGCAACAACAGCAGCAGCAACAACAGTTGCGACAACAACAGGAGCAACAACAGTAGCAGCAATAACAGTTGCGACAACAACAGGAGTAACAACAGTGGCGACAACTTCAGTAGCAGCAACAACAGTTGCGACAACAACTACAGCAAGTAAAGCTTCGTGAATAATACTATCCCAGATTGGAAACGAGACATTTTGCACCAACTTTTCATTACGATCTTCACTGACATGTGTTCGTTACGATCACTTGATATCAGAAAAAAGAAACGGTGTTCGGGATGAAAAATAGCAGGGTGTTCGTAATGAAAGTTGTCCAGATGATCGTAACGAACATTTATGGTCGAGTAGGACAGATAAAAATTTCAAATTTCATTGCATTTCGGGTTGAAAGTGACCGGGAGATCGTAACAATAAAGACAGTAACATCGGAATGAAAGTTAAGACGAATAGGATAGTGAATATTTGATGATCATAATGAGAATGAGAACTACACGAAATCTTGATCAAAAAGGACAGTTTGTTCGAAACTGTTCTCATAGTTGCTTTTCTTTGGAAGATGTTAAGTGACTCACTATAGTCCGTTTAAAAAGTTCGTGCATGTGACTGTTTTTTTGAATAACTCGAGAAAGCAAAGAGCTAGAGACCTGCGGTTTTCATCAATCGACAGAGGAGGAGTTAGAACGTCTTTTTCTCTGATAATGTGTTAGACGAAATTCTTTTAAAACTGATCATCTTTGAAAAATATAGAAAAGAATGCATGAAAGTGACATACAATACATATGAAGTTTCGATTATGACCTTTGATTTAGATAGAGGGACTTCAGATCTATAGTTGAAAACATAATAAACTTTCTTACGTTTCATTACATTTTCACTGAAGTATCCAGCTGTTTTGACAAAAAATGCAAAAACGTAGTAAAACATCAGCAAAATTCCCTATTATTTGTGCATGTAAATACATGATTTCATTTGGCAAATATTAGAATGCAATTAGAGAGCTATTTGCGTTGCATCTTGAACTATAGATCTGAAGTTCCTCTATCTAAATCAAAGGTCATAGTCGAAACCTCATATGTATTGTATGTCACTTTCATGCATTCTTTTCTATATTTTTCAAAGATGATCAGTTTTAAAAGAATTTCGTCTGACACATTATCAGAGCAAAAGACGTTCTAACTCCTCCTCTTTCGATTGATGAAAACCGCAGGTCTCTAGCTCTTTGCTTTCTCGAGTTATTCAAAAAATAGTCACACGCACGAACTTTTTAAACGGACTATACTAGTGAGTCTTTTTCACAGGATAAATAGCCTTGGATACAGGAGAGTCTATCAATCTTAGCCTGATTTCTTTTTCAACTTTCCCATTACATAGCAATCACAATTAAATTGAAGGAAAATATAGACAACATAGTAGCATGTCTCAACATGAATCGGTTTCGTAAAGATCAAAGAGTAAACTATTGATTTTTCATGAACTTTTGCCCACTTTTTTTGGAAATTTTCATTTACGTTCTTCCTAGCTACAACCACTGTCTTCTGTGGATCAACATGTATGAACACGGCGATATCAACCTCAGCTCAAATTGCTTTTTATTCATTCGATTCTGTGACAATCGATAGTACCGACTCGTATTCGGCCAGTGGTATTAGTTCGCCAACTTATGTAACTGGTTGGGTTGGTTCAGCTATCAGTTTTACAGCTTCGAACGCTCAACGTCTGTCAACTACTCACATTCCACTCAATTCCCGTTCCTTCACCATTGAATTTTGGTTTTACGCTCTTGATGTCACATCAACATTTGATTTTTCATTCATGGGCGAATATGTGTCCCAATCGTTGCGACAGTGTCTCTTCATTAACATTCGCAATCGAGTTCTTTACTTCGGTTTCTTTAATGATGACACAGCTGCAAACACCAATGTTGCAGCGAATACTTGGTATCATGTTGCATTCGTCTATGATAACAGCATACGTTCTCGATATATTTACATGAATGGTGCTGTAGTCGGACAATCAAGTGGTGTAGGTCCACTTGAAACAACGTCTGGAGCTTTTACTATAGGCGGTGCGCGGATTGGCGGCAGCGCGACTCTTGACGTTTATTATACTGGTTACATTGATCATTTGACAATTAGTAACCAGACGAAATCTTCTTGCGAGATATATCTTGATGCTATTCTCGCATGCTATTTGACATTCGATTCTGCAGTAAGTCTTGTTGATTCTGGTCCTAATTTCCTTAATGTTACAAATAACGGAGGAACAATCGTATCGGGTCGTGTGAATCAAGCATTGCAATTTTCTTCATCATTGTCTTATTTCACTGTTAGTGGAATCTCAGCATTGAAATCACAATATACAGTCTTTACAATCTCGATGTGGGTTTATCCAACTAATATTATTAATGGTGCAACTCTAATTCACGCGTCAACATTAGCGAACGGTTGGTACTTTTTCTCAGTCTATACCCAGAGCAAAATATTGTAGTTGTTGCTCTCAAATATTCTAAGAACAAGAATCAAATGTTCTAAAAGTTTGATCCACATAGGTGAAACATCAGACATTCAAGAAAAATATGAGAAAATATGTTATAGATGTTTTCGTCAGAGAAACTTTTATTGAATTCTTTTCTATTCTTGGAATCTCAACAGTTCTTACAAAGATATCTTCTTTGATTACATTACTCGTGGACGCAATCTTGAGAGATGTACTCGTCAGTTCTGTTGTCGCTAGTGTACTACAATTAAGTTTTATTCTGATCATTTGTTGTCTATATTTAGGTTTAGGAACATGTTTGACTATGTGGGGTTTGACACCAAGTAGAGCTGTGTCCGTCAACGTGATGAATTCGTCAAATGTGGCTATAGCGGCTACTTCTTCTGTAGCATTACCCCTTAACGTGTGGACACACATCCTTCAAACATCAAGTCCAACCAATGGAAACCGCCTCTACATTAACGGCGTTTTAGTTGCTAGTGTGTCTGTGTCTTCAGGCACAGCTGTTGGACCATATGTTTTTATTGGCGCATCACCAACAGGTACAAATTCGTGTCCGGCTGGGTCTATTGTGCCAGGGCAATTTTATGGTGCAGTCGATGAATATCGTGTGTTTGGTCGCGAATTAACCACCGCAGAAATTTGTCGCCTAGCTAACCCCTGAGTATCGTCATTTTTGTTGTTATATGAACTCGAGATACTCGTTGAACAATTAACTTAACTAATCATAGTACTATCGACAGGAGTCTTGGCGGACTCCTAGAGTAAACAGGCATCTAATGGAAATATCTCGATATTTCTACTTATTTCAAATATTTAGTGTTTTTCAAAGTTTAGAACTCAATGTTGGCTATGAAAAAAAATAAACTTAGACTCCTTTTCACGAATTATGAGTATTTGAGTGTGAATGTGAGTGTAGCTTTAATAAATCAGGAATGTGGGTTTGGGTGTGGGTGTGTGTCTTGGATTCCTTTTCTTTCTACACCCACACCCAAAGTTTCAACGGCATTCAACACTTTTTATCCTGACTACAAATAATTCTACTTTGTGTGAACAAATGTCGTTTCTGTGCAAGGCTAGTACGATTGATAGTTTAGCAGCGAACGGTTTTTATTCATTGTAAATGAGAGAATACAAGCTGTTTAAATAAAGTGATTAGAGTTCCACTAATGTATGTAGTTAATTAGAGTTCGAATAAACTGATGGTCGTTTAAGTGCAGAGCATCCCATGATTAGAATAATTTTCATCGTGACTCAAAGAATATTCGATAGGATCAATGCTAGGACGGCAGCCAATAATACATTTGATGATATTACAGGTGTGGCCTTACTACAAGACGAGGTATTAATACTGCCGTTAGAGCATTTGTAGAACCGTTGAATGCCTTGAATTGATCCGTCTTGCAGTGAAGAAGTTAGATTCTGTTGTCGAATTGCTGAAGTCGAATTAGCAACTTGTTGTTCGATTCTCAACAACAGTTGATCAGCACTCTCTGTTACAGTGCTGAAAAGCAGGACATCAGCCGCGACAATTGCAGTAGTCCGCGCAGTTCCTATAGGGACGCTAATTTTTATTCGATTGGATGAAATGCCAAGAGTAGCAACGAAAATCGACGTAAGTTCTGCCTCAATAACACTAACTATGATATTCATTTGAACCACAGTCAGGGTGAAAGAAAATTTAATATAATAATTGGATATGATAGGTTGTTCTGTCGTTTCAGACGTGACACTGCTTGTGACTCGATATTGAGTTACTGTCGAGTTGAGAGTCGTCTCCAGCGTGTCCCATTCTAAGACTGTCGTCATCTTCACGCTGCTGATCACTGTATAGTCCTTCAAAGAACTGGCACCTATCGTTTGTGCGCTCAACGATCTTACGGTGGAGACGAACGCAGTGCTGCCCGTCTGCGTCTGAACGCTCGATGACCCACTACTCATCGCTTCAATGTTTGTCAACCTCGTTGTGGAGATGGACGGAGAGCTTGTCGACATTGCCTGAGTTTTCGTCGAGCTATCACTAGTGAATTCGGTATGTGATGGCATCGTTGTGGATATGAAAGCAGTACTTGTCGCTAATGTCTGAGCTTTCGACGAACCAGCAACTGTCGTTTGTGAACTTGACGATGTTGTTCTGGCGATCGATGCAAAGCTTGTCGGCATTGTCTGAGTTTTCGTCGAGCTAGCACTAGTAAATTCAGTATTTGATGATGTCGGCGAGAATATGTAAGCAGTACCCGTCGCTAATGTCTGAGCCTTCGACAAACCAGCACCGGTCGCCTCAGCATTCGACGACATCACTGTATAGATCAAGGGAGTGCTCATCTCCAATTTCTGTGATGCTGATGAAGCTATAACTGTCATGAGACCGTTCGACGATGCTGGCGTGAAAACAAAAGGAATGGTTGTCCTCACTGTCTGAGTTTTCGAAGAGGTACTACTAGTGATTTCCGTGTTCGATAGGGTCGTTCCCAATATTAAAGAGCTCCTTGTCGGTAATGTCTGCACTCTGGATGAAGCAGCATCAGAGATTCCCATGTTTCCAGTCGTTGAAATCGAAGGAGTGCTTGTCACCGAAATATCAGCTTTCGATGAATGCAAAGTTATTGGCACCGTGTCTGAGGCTATCACAGCGGTGATGGGCAAGACGGTGCTGTCCAATGTCTGACTTTTGGAAGAAACAAAATTTGTCATCGTAGAATTTGAAAATAACCTTGTGGAAACGAACACAGTGCTTCCCGCTCGTACGAGTTCACCCCATGTGCTACCATATGTAATTTCAGTGGGTGTTGATGTCACCTCTCTACGATACGCTGTACTCGGACCGAATGATTCGAAGTTCATAGCACTACTGCTTCTCGACTGAGTGCTCGAAAATGTCATTGCGTTAGTAAGATGGTATCCCACCGTACTCGGATTCATGTCAACACTGCCGACAGTACTGAGAGCTTCAAGACCAGCGACCGTAGGTACCATCGTGCTTCTTATTGATTCTGTAGCTGTTGTTACTTTATTGGTCTCCGTTTTGGCCACCATGCCGGTACTAGTGGATAGCGGCAATATCGAAGCTGTCCACGTTGTTATCGATCCACTCGAGTTGGCCCTGATGGTGCTACTGACTTGTTCCATCCACGCTGTCTCACTATACTCCGTCGACGCATTCGACATTGCTGTCATGCTAGTAAACGTTCCATTCGTCGCAGTTCTGTTTGTGACTGTCTGTGTACCAGTTATCATGTTGGTGGTAGTGGGTCCTGAAGCTGTTGAAGTTGTGAACATTGTTGCTACTTCAGCTACGTTGAAACTCACGGTATTGTTCACGTTTGTTGTTGGATTCGCAATTCTGGATGTAGTGTTCATCGTGGTGGTAATCGTCGATTGCATGGATATTGAAGTCGACGGCGTTGCTGTTGTTCCAGTTATGATAAGGTTCCTCGTACCGCTTGACTGTTGCATTATTGCAGTGTAAGGATCATCTGTGAATAGATCGAAGGCGGAAGGCATCGCTGTGTAGTTGGTTTGAACTGTTGTCTTGCTCGAAGCTGTCGGTGTAGTGGTTTTGGTGGGGATGGCAGCTGATAGCATGTCTGTTGAAGGTTTTGACGATGTTATTGTACCAGTTGTATCGAAGCTAAAAGTATTTGCATAAGGGATGATTGTGTGCGGATTTGCATGGGTAACGTTATTGTTAGACGAATTGTTTATGTTGAGTGTGCTTGTTGGCGTAGTTGTTGTGACTTGGTAGTCGCTTGTTATTGGTGTGCTAAGCATGCTTGCTGTTGTGTGACCTGTGTTACTTGTCGGTTCGGTGATGGGCTTTGTTTCGTTGATGATATACATGGTGTTTGATTTGATTGTAGTTGTTATGACTGACGAAGGTGGAATGAGGTTTTCGTTTGACATTGTTGCAGTGATGGTGTTGTCGTTATCTGGTGAAATTGTGGTGGCTGCTAAAACTATTGTTGCGAGTATACCGTTGTCGATGTTTCGAGTGTTAGGACTTGTCGATGCGACTGAAGTGCTCATTGTAATATAAATGTACTCTTGGTTTGTGTTTTCTTTATTTGGAACGTTGATGGTGTATGGTTTGATATTTGAAGTTGTCTGATCGAGTGTGTAGAGATTTGATGTATTGGAGACCCTGTTGTCTAGGCTTGTTGTTTGGAGGATCAACTTTGTGGTAATTGTCGAGTCCAGGCTCATGATGTTTGTCGTTATCGTTTGGTTGATGTTGGTGGTAGTTGCATTCAAGACTGACACATTATCTGTGTTGTTTAGGAGGAGTGTTGTTGTAATGGTTGATATTGTAGGGACACTTGTTCTGTACGTTTCAGTGTCGTTTATGTTATTGTTTAGACTGCTGTAATCGGCTGTTGTATTGCTTGCTGTTGAAATTATTGCGTTAGGGAGAAAAATTAGATAGAAAAGAGGGAGGAGGATCATATTGAATATTGTGAATCGGTTGCTGAATGATGGTTGCTGCTGAAAAACTTTATATTAATTGATGAATCTAAACATATGTGGCATGTAGTTTAGACTGTTTTGGTAAAATGAATTTGGTTCAGCATCGGTTGCATTGTTTGTACTGACAAAGTGTAGATTTCGATTAGAGTGTAGGGAGAACGAGTGGAATGTGGCAGCAATCGCAGAATACCTACCAAGAAGAATTCAGAATTCTGTGGACTTGTGTATTTTTTTTGAAACGCGTTCATTAACACATACACCAGAATTCTGTTGTTGCCTTCTTATTTCTCAACAGAATCTTATATTTCACAAGGCCAACTTTAAACGACATAACGATCAAAGGATAGTACTATTCTTTTCTGGTCTGTTTATATCCTACCTAGAATTCTGTATTATCAAACATGACGTACTCTGTTCCACTCTGTTTAAATCCTGCTTACAATTTCCTCGAATTCTGCGTTCTCACAGGCAACGTATTCCGCTTTGGTCTCTTTAAATACTGCTTAGAATTTTGTAGAATTCTGTGTTATCAAAGACAATGTATTCTGTTTTCGTCTGTTTAAATTCTGCTGAGGATTCTGTAAAATTCTGTCTTATCAAAGACAACGTATTCTCTTCTGATATAGTTGAATTCGGCGTAGAATTCTGTAGAATGCTATGTTGGGTGTGAGTGTGGATGTGTATGGCCGGTAAGTTGTACATTCGGCTTTATCTTATATACTCTAGTTTTCGCTTTTACTTTTTCTTTTTTCTCTATAGTTATATCGATGATGTCTTTATGACCACTAATTTGTCGCTTGATCAAATCAAGATACGACTCAACATAGCCGATGAACAAGATGAAAACATCCGAATAACTCATACAATTGGTTCAACTGTGGAATTTCTCGATGTACTAGTCGAAAATAATCAAGGTCAATTGAGAACTTCAGTATTTCATAAACCAGCAGCTGAACCATATATTCTACCATTTTTATCGGATCATCCACGTCATATTCATCGCAGTACTGCCAAATCACAACTACTTCGAGCGGCACGTCTCTGTTCTCATGTAGAAGATTTCGACAGAGAACGATTGAATATTGAATTCACTTTGTTGCTGAATGACTACCCGCCAAAATTTATTGCTTATCAATTTAAAAAATTTTTTCATACAAATAATGTTTTGTCCTTAATGGAACAATTCGATGAAGTCGTATATGGAGAATTGCACAGGCAGGTATTATATCAAGCAACACGTCGAGAAAAACAACAAGAACTAGGACAACTGGGTATGACATCCAATGCCAATCAACAAGCGAACTCAAATCAAAATGATATTTTTGTCCATTTCACTTTCGAAAGTGGTCCAATGTTAAATTTCAAGCAAGAATTAAAGAATCTCTGGAAAAAACATTACATTGATAACAATCCAATAAAACACAATATTCGCTTGAAGATTGGCACCAGAAGTAATAAAAATCTAAACCAATTACTCGTTAAGAAAAAGCCACCAAAAGCCATGTTAATGAATGCTGTGTAGAAAGATGCAACAACTGCAACAACGATGACAAATACTAATTGAATATACTACATGTGATAATATTTTACTAACCTACACACATAAAGATCTTTCTACTTCGTAAACTAGACATTTCATGTATCGAATATTCTGCTCTAATATAATAAATGTGTTTATTGAAATTCTATCCTTCATTCGCATGATAATTATTGTCAATATAGAAAGTTGTCATTTCTTTTTTATTCTAGATCTATACAACTCTATTGAGCTTCGCCAAACAATCATTGTTCCAGAAAAACCAAACAAATTAGGAAACGATTCAATGTGAGTACTACTTCATCAATTCGAACCGTTCATTGTGACTAATAAAACTACTTTTATTCCTATAGGATATGCTTTACGAATGAGTAACAATCATACTAAAATGGGTAAAACAACAAATCGGTCGATCATAACCAACTACGCAAATGCAGAAAATGTCGATCTAATATAACCTGACAAAGCAATAACAACAACATAGTCATCAAATTAACTCCACATGGTAAATATAACACGTAGTCAAAGAGCAACCACAACTAACCAAGTTCAAACAAGTAAACCATTACACATAACGGGCTCATTTTCTAAGAATCCTATGCATTTCCTTACTTTTCGTCTAATAAACGTGGGAAGATGTAAATCTTTTCAATTTACATGTTCAAAATTGTACAGTGCCAAAGCTACCGGATGAAACTCTTGAGAAAGGTCGAAACTATAGTCGTAGGTCTTCTTAAATACTAATACACACCTTATTATTATGTTTAAGAAATCTCTGCTTTGCTTTACGTTTATAAATTAAACTTGGGAAGTTCTTCTACTTCTCAATTTAAATTATAAAATAATGCAGTGCTAAAACTACCTGAGGATCGGCCCTTGAGAAAGGTCGAAACTATAGTCGTAGGTCTTCTTAAACACTAATACACACCCACACCCACACCCACACCCACACCCACACCCACACCCACACCCACACCCACACCCACACCCACACCCACACCCAACACTTCAAGTTTCGTGGTAACTTCTCACACTCATTATAGTGTTTTGAATATTTCTTCGATTAAGTTGAATTATTCTCGAGTTTTTTGTATTTGATTTGAACTTTTGCTTTCGAATCAATCGTACAATTACTTGCCACTTGACAATAACTTTGTAACTTTTGAAAAACTTCAAGTTTCGTGGTAACTTCTCACACCCACACACCCACACCCACCCACACCCACACCCACACCCAAATGAACCGGTTGAACTGGTGGTTTTTTTTCACGAACCGCGGTTAACCGACGGTTTTAATAAAAAAGAAGCGACATGGAATGGCTGTAAAAATGATAGTCGCACGAGAAAGGAGAACGATTTTATTTAATGATATTAACGATATTTCAAGTGGATTCAGAAATCTAATAACTTTTAGATTTTAAAGTTTCTTATAATTTTGTCAATTTTTAAATTGATCGTAATCCTTTTGAGAATTAGCTTCTAAAATTATTTACTATTGTCAATATAGAAAATGTTTAGAAATCTCTACTGTTAATTTTAGACATGATTGTTACATATTATATATTAGATGAAATACAAGAAATATTGAAGAAAGTTGAAAATAAGAGGCACTTTTTCAACCAGTTCTTCACATTGTGTACCAAAGATATTTTTGTATTTTATAGCGTGAGCTAAATAATTTGAAGTGTTACTCATTAACAAGTTTTAAGGTTACTTATGATTATGTAACTTTGATTGTACCGTATCTTCGACATATGACACATCTCGAGAGGATAACTTTGTTTCTTCGTACTTTTGCGCTAAGTGTAATGTTCAATGATTCAATTCTATTCATTGACGATACAAGTCTACTGATTGATGGCGTTCATCTTCACATTGAAATCGTTGTTCATATAGCTTAAATTCGCACATTTACCTTTTATATTATTAGGTTCGAACACAACATTCTGCACGTTTGGGTCGGTCGAATTATATCTCCAATAAAAAGCCACATCTTAAAGAAAGTATTATGTACTTGGATAGCCCTGAGCATTCTCTATTACCTCGTGCATTTGAATCTTGACTTACATTTACTGAAAAATATTTCGAGTAGAGTGAAGACACCTTCAGTCACATTGACAATATTCGAAATCTTTTTCAGCAAAATAATTCAAGCCATGATCTGAATATAAAAAGTGATGGAGCATTTCAATGACTCACAAAATATATAATCAATCTTCTAAAAAAAGGGTTTCTCTATAGATAAAAAATTTTAAAACGCACGAGAGTATCTTTACTGTACTCGAAATATTTTTCAGAAGATAGGTGTAAATCAAGACTTAAATAAATCGAGCGATAGATAATTTCGAGTGCTATAAACATATATAATTACTTTTCTTAAAATATAGTTTTATATTCGCGATATAATTCTACTATTTAAAACATGTAGAACTTATGTTCTAGCCTAATCAACAATAACAGTCATTACTTTGATTACTCAGTACTCTATTAGTAATTATTTTCTTGTTACTTTTCACAATTATTAGTGACTGTGAATAATACATAATAACAATATAAGTTATCCCTTATTACTAGCAATGATAGTTTAGCACCTCTGATAATCAGAATTGATTTTCGAATGGGTGTGAGTGTGGGGGTGGGTGTGGGGTTGAGTGTGGGTGTGGGGTTGAGTGTGGGTGTGGGGTGTGGGATGTGGGTGTGGAGTGTGGAGTGTGGGATGTGGGTGTGGGTGTGGGGTGTGGGGTGTAGGTGTCAGTGAATGACAGAACTACTACCAACACCCACACCCATCCACACCCATACTTATTTTAACTGATTCACAGGACGAAAAATTTTAAGTCAGCAAAACAATCCCTGTTTCACTGTGAATTTTTATTATTGTTTGCCAACTTTGAGTAGTCTGAATAAAAAAATGTACTGTATGTTTGTTCTCCTTCACAGTCCCGAGTTGAAACATTCAATTCTTTTTTAATAGGTAAAAGATCGATTACTTTTTCGTAACATGTCGAGGGATATTAGTAAATTGCCTCTGAACTATTAGAACGAATTTTTTATTATGTGAATAATCTACATGAACTTCTTAATCTTCGTCTCGTTTGCCATGAATGGAATATTATGATTACAAGAGAAAAGTTTCTCGATACTTACTGTACACGCCGCTTGCGCTGTTCGACGATTGATTGGTATTGGGACGAAACTAGAAACGAAAATATGACGGATGAGTCGTCAGCGTTGATTTCAAAGGAAGAAATTGAAAGAAAAATTCCTTCTGCACTTCGTCCTGATCGTATTATCATTCCATCAACATTACAAGCTCGTAATGCTATCAATATATGGGTTATTCTTTCGGAAACGTACCACAATTACAAC
>CAJNOP010000214.1:123626-136566 GCA_905250075.1 Rotaria sp. Silwood1
CCCCCCCCCCCCCCCCCCCCCCCCCCCCCCCCAATGGGTCATATATGACCCATTTGTAGAACGATCACAGAAAATAAAGGAAGCATGAGACTGAAAAACTCCCGAGACATTATTTGTAGGTAACCTCACAAGCTATCTATTAATAAAAAGATATTTTGTTTTATTGGTCTGCCTTTGAGATATGTGAGTTAGAAAATCGATAATTTTGCAAAAAATACAAAAATTCGAAATTTTTCAAACAAAATGTTCTCTACTTGCAGTCGGTAGAGGTCTTTTGGAATTTCTGCGTGATATTAATCGATGAATAAGTCCACTGCTGAATTAGATGTGTTTCGAAAGCTTCATGATAACTCCGCGAATTACACATACTAAGGAACATCATTGACCATGTAGTCACTGTTAGACAGATGGAGGGTAATCAAGAACAAAGTTAATATAAGCGTTATAGACTTCAACTCATGCGAAGTCGAAATAGTATCTATGATGAATTAAATTCCTTCATACGTTACAAAATGCCTTAGAGCAAAATAGGCTTAAATTTGACAAAATGTGTAAAAAAAGCATGTATTCTTTGATGTTAATTTTTACTGGTTCACTCGTTACGTTTTTCCTATTACTTCAACAGTACGAGATAGATGCTGCTTCTATCCAGTCAATAATGTGGTCAAAGAAAAAAAAATTAAGTCTTATGATGTCGTTCAATTCCCATTTCCCACCACATGATTTTTACATCAATCAAACCGCCCTACTCCAGGAACAAGACATTTGGTGGTTTAGGCCACACCATTGGCATATTCGATAGGTTAATACTCTATTTATAAAGTTATTTTATCAGTGACTCTTCTGGAACAGCTATGGGGAGGGGGTAAAGGGTTAATCAAAGAATTAAAGCTCAATATAGAGAGGTATCGAGATTGAAGACTCCCTAACAAACATGGAAAGTTTTCTCTAAGAAAAATTTCCGAGACTCTACGAGATTTTTACCTAGAGTTGCTCGGCTTGACTTAATTTATGTGTATACAACTGGACAGATTGATTACGAAAGTAAAAGGTCGATTCTCGGTTAGTCTTCCTCAAAATTTTGTTTTTTTCAAGTTTTCAACTCAGACTGGCAGAGATTCGACCCTTTATTTTCGTAACCGATCTGCCACGTTGTATGCACATACAAATTAAGTCAAGGTAAGCACCTCTAGATAAAAAATCGTAGAGTCTCGGAAATTTTTCTTAGAGAAAACTTTCCATGTATGTTAAGGAGTCTTCAGTCTCGGAACGTCCCTCGCTCTGTAAAATATAGCAGCATGTGAAAACTTATCTATTCGAGATAGACAACTGTACTCTAAGTTGCCCAGACTGCAGATTCAAACATTTGTTCTGACTAATTTTCGTTGGAGTTCTCTATCCTAGCATGATATTTCGGTTCCATTTGTAAATTATCGAATGGCAAACTACCTTACGGGAGCTACCTCTCCACAATGTTAATTTCTGTCAGTTCTTGATCTATCAATGTAGCTTACAGAGAAATGAGCCTCAACTTTGGGTTCCTCCTACTGAAAACCAATGTTTGACTACGGTAGAACATCGAACAACCGCCTCCTCAGTTGATAAATGTGATATCGATATACCATCGATCAGATTTTGAGTAGACTAATCAAAAATATCCACTTTTCAAGCTATCTTCTCAGAATTGAGAATAATTTTATGTGACTATTTAACAATCTGAATCATAGAAACATGCTTTTGATCATATCGACAAAAAATAAATAGCTAAATACAAGGAAGAAGCTGGATATAAATGGCATTATATTTTAAGACCAGTAGTTGAATAAATTGATGTAGCAGAAGTAAAACAGCAACTCATGCTACATACCCAAACCCAAACTCAAACCCAAACCCAAACCCAAACTCAAATACCCAAACCCAAACCCAAACCCAAACTCAATACCCAAACCCAAACCCAAATCCAAACTCATAAACCCAAACCCAAACCCAAACCCAAACTCAATACCCAAACTCAATACCCAAACTCACCAAACCCAAACGGTTTGGGTTTGTTGCATGCCTACTTTCAGTGCTTATTGACACTGAACCTATCGGTATGCGCTGACCATCACTCTCGGTGACAAAATTGTCGGCTTTTTTTGGTGATCTCACCGACACTGCAAATACCTGATTCTGCATCATCATATAAATTAAGTAAATTTCGGATTAATATATTTATTATAATTAATAATTAATAAAATTCGTGACTAAGATACAAATACGTTACGTAATTAATTAATTATTAGCAATAGAGCGATTTGTACAAAGTATTGTGGTCTAATTCCTGATATCTAACGAGTGTCACGCATGTAGTAAACAGAAGGAAATACTATAAAATGGTAGATAGATGAGACAACTGTTGCATCTTTACGATTGTCTTAAATTTCAATCAGAAAAAATCTCCATCGAGAAATGCAACATATTCAATATCGTTCCTAGAGTGTTGAAAACTACTTTACAGAGTGATAACAATGTAGGAAAGTAAGGAGTTGCAGGCTAGTAAACCATACTTTTATATACCACATATCTGTATGTCTCCTACATGTATCTACACTACTTTAGTATCACCCAGTTCTTGTATACGTGACAACTCTCTAACGTTCTCTTCGTACGTATGATTCAATTCACTCTTAATATGTATAATAAGAAGGATCCCATTATGTACAATGTTACATTTCGTGTTAGAAAATTTCCATTTGAGGTTTGTCTTTTCACGTTCGCACTTTTTGTAGAAAATCCACAAGAAGGAACTAATAGAAGAATTGTATCGCATGACGTTGTCTGGATTTCTCCATTCCTACATAAATACATAACAGTAACGGTTATGATAGAATCAGAACCTAGCATAACTGTTAAATCGTATTTCCGAAGTTCTGAATGTTCATCAGCTAACTGGACATCAAGTCGATTTAGCAAAGATTCAGCAGTTTCTGTTACTGTAGAGAATAAACGGACGCTCACTTGATATTCTGCAACATTACGAACATGTCGCCTCTTTAATGAAATCAAGAAAATATGTATTTGATTACTGGGTACGTTAAGAGCCGTAGTGAAAATCCACTGAAGATTCTTAATAAACTCCTCCGCCGATAATATAACCACTATTACGGGAATACGCATCCTAACTTCAATAAATTGATTTGAAACAACTGAAACTGTATGTGTTGTGAAAACTGAAGGAACAGTGAAAAACACGGAAGTTCTTTGCAAAGTAGACGTAGGATTCATGGATGGCATTGTAGAAGTCGCTACAACGTTCGATGTCGTGTCTCGAGAGGGGCTTGTAGAGATGAACACCGGCATGGATGTCGTCCTTTCATTTGTAGCTGACGATTGAGATAACATTTCGGTAATTGACGTAGTTATTGGCTGTGACGATGCTTCGATAGTTGGTGTTGGGGTTGGTTGAGATGACTCATCAGTAGTTATTGTGGTCCTCGATGCAGATGACAAATCGATATTTGTTGTTGCGGTGGATTGGAATGATGTATCAATAGTTGGTGTTATCGTCAATTGAGATGACAAATCGGGAGTTGTTGTTGTCATAGGTTGAGATGATTCATCAGTAGATATTGTGGTCGTCGATTCAGATGACAAATGGGTAGTTGTTGTTGTCGTCGGTTGAGATGATTCATCAGTAATTGTTCTGATCCTTGATGCAGATGATAAATCGATATTTGTTGTTGTGGTGGATTGGAATGATGTATTAATAGTTGGTGTTATCGTCAATTGAGATGACAAATCGGGAGTTGTTGTTGTCATAGGTTGAGATGATTCATCAGTAGATATTGTGGTCGTCGATTCAGATGACAAATGTATAGTTGTTGTTGTCGTCGGTTGAGATGATTCATCAGTAGTTGTTCTGATCCTTGATGCAGATGATAAATCGATATTTGTTGTTGTGGTGGATTGGAATGATGTATTAATAGTTGGTGTTATCGTCAATTGAGATGACAAATCGGCAGTTGTTGTTGTCATGGGTTGAGATGATTTATCAGTAGATATTGTGGTTGTCGATTCAGATGACACATCGGTAGTTGTTGTTGTCGTCAGCTGGGATGATTCATGAGCAGTTGCTGTAGTTGATGATTCAGAAGAAGAATCTGTAGTTGATGTTGTGTTAAATTGGAACGATGTGTCGGTAACTGACTTGGTTGTCGACTGGGATGATGCATTAATAGCTGTAGTTGGCGTTGATTGAAGTAGTGAATTAGTAGTTATTGTAATGGTTGATGTCTCTGTTGAGCTGGTATCAGGTATTTGTGCTGTTGTATTGGTTTCTGTAACTGTATTAGCTACTAAAAGCAATTCGTAAGTTGATATGGTGGAAAACGAACGATCAAAAATATGGATAAGATCTTCTATTACATCTTCTGCCAGCAGTAAGTGATCGACACTATGTGTAAGCCATGTGTTGTCTTTTATGGTAAAGTTGTCTGTCATGCGTTTAGCAGAAATTATGCTAAAGAGAGGATAAGAGTTATTTACTTTTATATGGATATAAGAATTATTTGGTGTAATCGCTGTAATTATTACTCTTTGAGTCACACTGTCAAGCGATTGGTACTGGGCTGTGCCATTTAAGGAAACGACCTGATACGAGAGTGTAGCGTTAGTGCTTGAATACACAGACTCGAATCCTTCACCTTGATTGACGAGGTAGTCCATTCGACTGTCATTGAGATCTTTATCCAGAATGTCGAGAAAGACGACATGTTTTAGACGGTATGTTTCGAGCGAATTCAATAGAGACAACTTTGAATCGCCATTTGGATTTGTTTGTGTGTAGGATGCATTGAATTTTCTAAAGTAACCATTGAGAGTTGTAATAAGTGTCCATATTACTGTGGTAGAGGAGAATGGTGACAGATCCCCTAGTGCTGCTGACAGTTTTTTTTCTGTCTGATCTGTTTCATTCACATTGATTCCAACAATCGTAAAATTAATCAATAAACCCTTTTCATTGTCGATAACTTCTGGTTGCGCAGTTTCTATGCGAAAGTTATTTGCTGAGCCATAACCACTGTTCGTGATTACGACAGCAAGAATGAATGGCTTTGGAGGTATCCATTGACTTGAAAACGGATCAGGTCCTACGATATATTCTTCAAGAAAGTATGCAATGTCGAGGCGAGCTTCTGGATTCACTTGAATTTTGTCAGGTATAAGCGTAATATTCACGAGTTGTCCATCAATGGTATACGAGAGTTGTCCACCAACAGAATACCACGTTGAAGTAATAGGAGCCGCGGATGAATAAGGAATAATGAACCAATTGAATTGTCCGCTACTCTTCGGAGATAAGTCCTTATTGTGTATGTCACCTGTAATATTTGGTCGTCCTATGCTAAATCGATCAGTTGCATTGGATTTATCATCAGTTTGAACATATATGTTGACTTGAATATCCTGCAAGATTTCTTCACCATTGTTATCAATTACTAATTCTGCGTCAAACCCTTGTCGAGTGATGGTTACATTTTGTACGATACGAATAGTCACCACTGCACATGTTCCTGCTGGGGAATCTCTGTGTGCATCTAGATACTGCTGAGAAATGCCGATGTATGCATCGAGTAAACTCAAATAGCCAAGCTCATGAATATGATCTAGATCTGCGAAATATTGAGAACTTCGGTTAGAAAATACTGATAAACTCATAAATGAGAGACGTGTGTCGCTCAAACGACTTGGTTCAGTTATATTAATCGAATAAAAATATCGCGTTCTATTGTAATACAATAAGTAATCTGACAATAGGCTTTGGTTCGCACATGCATGTGGAAATACCATCAATTGATCATATTCTTCAGTACTAATAAGATAATTTAAATCACTATTTGGTGCTTGCGTACTAATCAGTGCATCTTCCCAATTTCTGTCTGTACAATTTATATAAAGCCAGTCACTGTTACCATATATCAAGCTTATAATATTTTTATAATTATTCGCTGCTTGCACAATAAAGCTTAACCGTTCTAGTGCAATGTCAGCATTTTCATTCCATGAATTTCTTTTCTTTCTGGACAATAACGAGGATGTTACGAACCCCAAACAAAATGCAACATTGTTGTCTACACCGTCATCGACTTCGGTTGCATGTTTGAACACAGAGCGCATCGTTTTTGAGAACAAAATCGATCTCTTTCCACATTCCATAGCATCATGAAGCCCTTCTCGCATAGCACTAGTCACTTTCATTACGGCAAGAATAGGATCTTGCTCAGCAACCACATCAGCAATATTTTTCGCCATGGACCACAAAACCCCTCCTAGAATATAGTCAACGGAATGGAACGGTTATACTAATCTTACCTTTACAGTAATCTATCTATCCCATCAACACTTACCGCACTTATCAATTACATTCAGAACCACTCGCCAACCAATAGGAAGCCGCTGAATCAAGAGATCAGCGGCTGCACTAGCTAAAGTTCCTACACAACTCTCGCATGTTGGAACAGGCAACAATGGAGCAATTACTGGATCTATCGTTGTTCCAAGAATCTGGAGCATCTCAGAAAAGTCACCGGAGGATCCAAATCCGAAACTTCCTGTGCCGCCTCCCCCAGCTGGCACTGAGCTGCCCCAACTTGCAGTTCCACCACTTTCAGCACCACCGCCAATACCAGATGTAAGATAAGAGGCGACAGTCGAATCTATTATTTCGTTTACAAAAATAGGTAAATTTGCTCCGATTGTGCATTCACCCCCACATACGTACCGACCTAAATACTCCCCAGCCATTACAATCAAACTAGCGCGCCTCATTCGAGTGACATTAAGGCGCCGTACATCAACAGCAACAATGATTGAAGAGTTGGCTTCAATGTCGCCAATAGGCAATTGTCTGACAGTGAATCTTAGATAAGGATGCTCATTTGGCAATTTGAGTTGCAGATTTGTCAATCTGATAAGACCATAATTCGTGAAAGTAAAATCAATTTGATTTATGTTTTCGTTAGTTTCTAGTTTCACAAGATGTACCGTAGTGGGTGAAATTACCAGAACAGGAGCATCCACATAAGGAACGAATTGAGCATCGAGCTCTATTTTATATGTCTGTTCAAACGGAATTCGGGTAACTTTGAATGTATATGAGACAAGAGTACGTTGAAGAAAAATAATCAATGAATAAGATGAAGCTGTCACCCTATCAATTTTTATAACATTCGCGTAGCTCGTGTGTTTCAATGCTTGAGCTGTTACTTCATAAAAGCCAGCCACAAGCGATATTGATGCTTGTCCTGTTGCATTGCTTTTTAAAACATGTTTGATGTTGAGTTGAGCATTACTGATTGTAATTGTTACATTTGCTAAATTCGTTGGATTACTCCCAAAGTACGAGAACTCATCTTGACACACTATATTCAAATCGAATAAAGTATTATTATTTCCCACAATATTAATTTGAATATCAAATGGTTGGGAAAGAGAACGAGTTCGATCGAAAATCATTCCTCGTATTGTAAATGTAGTTAATGGAGCAAGCTCTGGTATTATAATGCCAAAAGTGAAATCTGCATTTTCTGATACATTTAAGATGGAGATCTCGGAGGTTATCACGAAAACGTAAGTTTGATTCGGTAGGACAGCAGTCAAAGGTCCCAACACAAATGATCCTGTATTATAGATTTTGATGACGAGATTTTCTTGAGATTTGCGAGGGATAATCAATTTCGATGACGATGGATTTAGTTTGAATTCAGCTGCGCCAAATATTACTTTTACTGACAATGAAATAGTCACAGGTTGTATACCATTAGCAGACCATCCGAAAGAGAGAGTGCCAGAGCCAGTCTGATTGAACCGAACCTTGATATCGATAGCACAAGTTGTGAAAGGAGGCATATTCATCAAACTACAGTTCGATGATGATGCATCAAAAAGTGGTAAAACTGCTACGGGACTAATTAAAAATAGGGTTAAATTGTCGATAGAATATTCGCATGGATTCGAGAGAAGAGCAACAGATACAAATGAAGTAGTGGAATTTTCTTCTATTCTAACATTCAATGTGTCAGATAAAAGTACTTGAGTACTCAAACCGAGTAGAGTAAGATAATCTTGAGGTTCACTCTCTGATTGAAAAGCAGGATGCTCAGCACCTAGAAAAAGCGTCCCAAATTCGTTTGTTTGAGGTGTATAGTAAACAGTAAATCGATTCGAACCACCAGGAACAGTGATGTTCGGAAGGTATCGTCGAATGTTGTTAAGTAGAACCCATACTTTTACATTTCGGTCATTCATAATGTTAGTTGAATTACTAATGATTTGTCCATCGATTTGCAACTTTGCCTTTGTTCTCAGAATCTGATGTGTTTTTTGAAACTGTACTGTTACATTGTAGCTCAGTGGCACGCTGATAAAAAATGTTTGTGCAGCAATGATACCAGTCGAGCTTTGGCGCACATTTACTATCATGCTGTACATTGTAGATAAAGCAACTGCGGATGACCATGACAATAATCCAGAATATGGAGTAATAGAGAGTCCTGAAGGTATAGTACCACTAAGACTCCATTCAAGTGGAAATTCGCCCTGAGTTAGATATTGAGAAAGATTGAAAGTAAACGAAGACATTTCGATTGCTGTCATATTGTGTATTGTAGTCAAAACTGGTGGAATAGGATATAGAGAACAATCTGAGCCAAAATGTGGATACCAGCATTGGCAAGTATTTGAAATACAAAGTCCTTGATTGCAGCCTGTATCGGGGCAACTGGACAAGTATTGAAAAACAAGTTTCGATTCCGAAAAAACAATGGATTCATTCATAATAAGTTGTACTTCAATCAGTTCAGCCCGATGAGATGGGAACTGGCATGTTATCTTTCCAGTATTAATGTAAACGGCTGGGATTGATATTGTATCATTTTGGTCAATAATAAGACAAAATAATGATACATTATTAAAGTTATCACCGACCAGTGTCACAAGTGTTTCATTTGTCAATTCAGAACTAGATCTTGGAAACAATGAGGAAAGGACTGGCATATTGGTACAGTTGTCACCATAATAGCCTTCTCTACAATATTGGCATAATGTACCATAAATGCGAGTATTGTCTATACAATCACAAATAGCAACTGAACTATTGCATATCGTTTGTCCTCGTACACAAGTTGGACATATGATACAACTCGGATACGCATATCGATCAGAAATACATTGTTCACACGAATATCCTGAATATGAATCTGCGCAAAAACATGTTTCATTATTAATACATGATCCATGATTGCTACATCCATTTTGAGTACGACAGCTCCATTGGCTGTCAATGATAAATCCTGCTGATGTTAATAACGATATTCGGGATTCACTTATAGAAAAGTTCATATATTGAGCTGATAGTGTGCAATTGAGTAGCATTGATAATGAAATTGTCATATTTGAGAATGCTGGTAGAACAGGAATTATTGTGGGCCAAGCAGAATAATTTTCAACGCATATTGTATCTTGTATTATATCAACCGTAATATTAATCAAGTCGAAATCACCTTGATTTTGAATGGTAGCAAAATCAGTGAAGTTTGTTACATATGCTGCATAGAATTGATAGCTCCATTTGGATAATGAAAGCTTAAGATATTCAATGAAAATTACATCTTGAGATTGCGGTGATGAAGTAACGGTCGGATGAGCTGCCGCAATATGTAATTGACCTCCAAATAAATTACTCCCTATTTGAAAGGATCCACTGAAACGACCATCGTGATCACTGTTCACTTGCATATACATATAATCATTTATCCAGATGGCTATGGGTACGTTAAACATTGTCGAATTTCCAGAATATTCGAATAAATGAATACTAGATGCCGAAAAATATTGATGAGAATTTTTCCAGGATACTGTTGCATTGTAAGAAGGAGCAACTCTAATGATTACAATCAAATCGACCGCTGACAAAATGTTTGATACTGAAATCGTGTAGTTGTAATAATATTCAGACGCTATTGCTTGTGTTATATTCAGTACGCCAGAGATTTCATTTAAAGAGAGACAATTATAGTAAAAATTGACTGAGTATACATCGTTAGTATCTGAGAATTGATATCGAAACGGAGGCGTTCCAGAGATAAGATATGAGGTTAGATTGATTAATGTCGAATTAAATTCATTTACAATAATAATTGGCAAGGAACTGAATACTGGTGGGGTAAACATCATTTCACAAGCTGCTCCATAATACGGAAATGTGCAAATACATTGACCGAATTGACAATACCCATGACCTTCACAATTCGTGAAATTCGGACATGTCCCATAAACCTACAAGGAAGGAAGCAAGAAGTATATCAAAACCATAATAGGATGAACCATTTCAAAGTATCTCAAGATTCGCCATTCACATATTTCACAAATGCGTTCACTGGTATATGTCACCGTGAACCCAGCAGGGAATCTGGTATGCATACTAGACAAGTGTTATTCGAGTAATTGTTTATCGCATGACGATAAAAGAATCGAACTTTTCTCGATTGTTAGTGAAATTTTTAGATGTTTAACTTTTTAACTAAATCACTTTTATGCGATTTCACAAGAAAGGTAATTTGAAGAATGTTAAAAACATCACCTATGTGAACGGATACTGCTCATCGCAGTATTCTACAAAAAAATGCCGATATTTATAGAGCTTTCACCGGACCACAGGACCTCTAGAAGCCGAAAAGATCTATAATCAAGTAGCTGTTCTGAAAATTTCCTGTTTTTATGTTCTGCTCTTAAATGATCCTGAGACTAAAATTCACTTACATTGCACCACCTCTGTCATATGCACCGTATGAGGCCTATGGTACCACCGATTATGATATTTCTAACAAAGGAAAGAACTATCTACATAAAGTATTTCTTTGTAGCTCGCTATGACGTGTCATGTTACATATAAGTATATGCTTTGTGTTGCGGTGAATCAGGTTATATCTGAAGGTATTCATCACGATTGACGGATAACTATTGGACATTGCATGTTCGACAATTTTGATCATTATAATACTTATCAATAAGTTTCTTAACAATTTTTCAAATTGATGACTGTTTTATTCAGGAAAACAATTAGAAAAGTCCATTGAAGAACTTAAATGTGAAATAAAGAGTATTGATCGTGTCTGCATCTCAGAATGTACTTTTTGTTGGTTGTTAAAAGTAGAACACCTGATGCCGGGAGGTGGCCACTCGATAAACCTTTCTATTGAAGATCACACAAAAGATCTCTGACCATCATTTCGACTCAACAGTTAATGCTTGAATCATCTTCTAACGTACATAACATGAATCTCATTCTTTTGCTGTCAGTTTTCCATGGTTTATGTGGATCGCTGAAGATTTCTATAGCGATCTTCCATGGTGTTTGCGACTATTTGGAGTAATCAATGGTAGGGAAGCGATCCATGATATCTTTCTCAAACATTCTAAAAATCCTTTCGGATCATGTGCTACAAAAACGTTTGCTATGTCTAGGGGTGGGGAGGTACCGTTCCCAAACTGCTATCCGGACAGGGTAACGGAAAAGTTACCATTACCTGAGTAACTGATAACGGAGGAGTTACCAGTTACTTTTTCCTGGTAACTGCTCAAAAAGATGAATTATCACTTCCATTCAACCAAATATCGTCAATACAACATTAAACAGAGTTTGGAGTTACCAGGTAACTGATAAAGGGCGAAAATGAATAAATAATACAATGAGGATGTTCGGTCGAACAGAAGTGATGATTCATCATTTTGAAAAGTTACCAGTTACCTGGGAACGGAACAGCAACCTCCCACCTTTAGCTATGTAATAGTACAGTTTTTCCAAATTGTTTGAAAAATTCCCACGACCCATATGTTGAAAAACCTAAAGATACATTTAGTAGTTCATTGTCAAAGAAATTTCCGTTGTATTTCATAATAAGCAGAGATTTCCAAAGGAAATTTGAGCTAAATGGAATCAGGAGTTTTAAAATTCATTTCCATCCTCCAATATTGAACTTCGTTAGCTACTTTATTTTCTCTATGAGAGAACAATTTTTCTGGGTAGAAAATGCATTTTGCTTCCATACAATGGATTATACGATTTGCTTCATCTCATATTTTATTAATGAAGCAACTTTTTCTCTGATGTAAGAAACAGCGTAAAAGAAAAATAAGTAACCTTGATGCCAAAAGTAATGAGCGACACGATCTTGAACAACGCACTATAAGACAGAAACTTGTATCACAAATAAGCTATCATGTTGGGCACAAAAGAAGAAATAAGTCATGGGGAAATCTCTCAAAAATGGACCTTCCAACGCTTTTCAATCTTCAGTATCCTCACATGCCACGAGTCTCTTTATTATGTAACCTAATTTTCTTAGCATCCCATAAATATGTGACACACTGCTAATTTGTGTAATTTCTAAGCTTAAAATACTATCCACAATGTCGCATACATGCAGTCCACATCCAAGACCTGTACGGACTGTAAGTGCTACTAGTTCTATTATACTTGCACCAAACATCCAAGTAGCGTCTGGGGGAGGGGGGGGGAGTGTAAAACAATTTACTCGGTTATCGACAAAACCAAAAATGCACAAGCAGCATATTACAAACAAAATCTTTCGCATTTCATCTACTAACTTCCCTTTCTCTACTAATGTACCGATAGCTGTACCTCACTTGCTGTGATAACAAACATCTATGGAAACATCAAACATAACCATAATAATCATATACGCTTAACTGAAACTAACTCAACATTGAGAAAAACCAAAGCGACCAACATCATCACATATACAAATGATTTCATTTAGCACAAAGTCTCACATTTCCTTGCGACTCACACTAAGTAATATTAAAACTCAAATCACACGAAAAATGACACTGAAACTACGACCTCCCGAAAATATTTCCTTATCAAAACGAACATACA
>CAJNOP010000214.1:141218-155245 GCA_905250075.1 Rotaria sp. Silwood1
GGAATTCCGCGGAATTCCTTCGAATTCCTTGCGATTCCGGATCCGTTACATACCCGGAATTCCGTCCCGGAATTATATCGAATTATAAACCTCAGAGGATGACTGCCATCCCAAGGCTGAGCGATTCCAGAATCACAAGAAATTCCGCGGAATTTCGTCCAATTCCTTCCGATTCCGGATTCGTTACATACCCGGAATTCCGACCCGGAATTGGATGCACTTATAAACCTCAGCGGATGAGAATGATGTCATGGTTGGGCGATTCCGGAAACGATAGGATCTGTTGTAAATGATTCCGGAATCGGACTATGGTGTGGTTGAATGTAGTTCCGGAATCGGCGGAATCAATTCCGGGACGGGAACTGGTTTCCGAATGTTGAACATCGCGGAATGGGATGTATTCTCTATGTTTTAACTTAAATTTCTAATCTAACATTTTCTTTTCAATGATGCTTTGTAGTATATTTTTGTTTTTGCTTTTTTATTTTTGTTTCATACACTGAAAAAGAATATGGTATGATACCGAACCAAAACGAGTGTCATGGACTAAAAAAGGTTTCGTAAAAAACATTAAGCGCCTTAAAATAGTTCGAATTCGCCCAGCATACCTTTCCAAGTGTTTCGTTGTTCTCTCTACGAAACCTAATAAGGTTTAGAGAATTGTAACGAATTCGAAACCTTTTTTAGTTCCAAACTATGTATGAAATCTTTTTTTAGTCCATGATACTCTTTTTGGTTCGGTTCATACCATTGTTTTTTCAGTGTAAAGGCGATTCTTTTTGTAATAAAAGAAACTTCGTTATAAAAACGAAAAATATATTCAGTTTGAAAATTCTACAAAAACTCACATAATATTCACTTTTGGTTTTCTGGTTAAAAATTCCAATTTTTTATTTCTTTCTTCTACAATGTTGTATTCTTAAGAAAGCAGAAGTTCGTCTACATAAAATGAACAGACAATAAGAATACAAAGAATATAAAAATATGCGTCTCTACAGTGTTAGAAAGTTTTCTTACCTAGTTGTGTTTTATTGATTGAGTTCTAGATTGGTGCTGTTAATGATATTTTTTGTTTGTCATCTTTATATCGTTTTCATTTGAATTCATGCGTATAACAATAATTACTATTGCATGTTTTCGGAACAGAAAATTGATATTTCACAACGAGTCTATTAAAATGTTATATTTATGTGTTAGAAAAGCAATTACACACCACATCTCATATTCTTGCATTTCAAGTCTACGATGCAAAAAAGCATATTATACTCCAAGATGAAACAGACAAAAAAAACAAATAGATGTTCCATTAATCCTACCATTAATAAAGACGCATTCATAAAAAGAATTTTCAGATTAATTCTTTTCATCTTTTAATTTTTATACAACCTTTCGAATTTTTAAATCTCATTACTGTCATGTATATTTAGATTTTTGAAATATATTACATGTAGTTTCAATTTAAATGTTTGTTGCTCATAGAATATATATATTTGAACTTTCATTATAGCTTTGGCTGGAATACAATTCTCTCAATCACTCTAACATTCACACTTAAATCCTCATTGTTGTAATAGACTATTAGAACTCATTTTCTAATTATTAACAACAGTATAATGAGAAAGCATTTGAAAATTTCTTGAACTTTCTAATCATTTCACGTCTGTCTCAACAGTTATTAATAGCCAAATTTTCAAACAAAATCTATCTTAATCGAATGCTTACTACCTCGTAATAGCTGAAGATAAAATTTATTCAACTAATGAATAGCTTCAACTTCCACACGACTGTGACAATGATTCAACTTTACAACGAATAGCAAGTTGCAAGTTTCCAAAAAAAATCATTTTCAATTAAACAGTTTTTTTTTCTTGCTATGATAAACAAATTTCTGGACAATTTTCATTATACTACACATCAATATGTGATGATTAGACAATTTTGTAACAACTAGAAAGTTGGAAGTTTCCAAAGTCATTTTCAATTAAACATTACTTCTCCTTGCTATGATAAACAAGCATGAAATAACCAATATATAAAAAAAAAAAAATTAAAAGTATACGTTGGTGTGTAATAGCTAGTCAGTCTCGCAACTCATAGAGTCAAAACTACACAATAAAATAATATTGAGTAGACATACATTATTAAATGGAGAAATTTAGTGAATTCAAAATACTATCTCTTTTTTATATTAAGCCTAGTCTAGTCTCTATTAAGTCTATTGACGAATATATGAAATTCGAAATAGTGTTCTATGTTGATAAGCATGTCTATTTAAGTTTCTTTAATGAATCATTTTGGAAATATCAGAGCGATCGTATATTTATAGTTGCTATTTAAAACTAAGATCTGATGATTGAAATATGTTCGTACAATATTAGCGTGTCTTTTTAGATGTTTCACATTTTTGTGTATCGTAAAATTTTCTTTTTTCTAGATGAATAAAGATTTAGTTCTTTGCACAATTATTGTTGTTGTTCATATTTTGATAATAAATATTTTGTAAGCTTTGACAGTTATTAATTACTTGCGTTGCATGAGAACCAATTCTTGTAGGTAGAATTCAATAAAATTTTATGAATGATTATATCTGTTTTTGTTTCGTCACCTTTTGAAGTTTCTTATGTTGGAACTGAAATAAATAAATGAGTATAAGGTAAAATTAAACTAAACAGTTTTGCAATAGTTGCATGATTAAAATATTAACTTCACATAGTACTTTTTCTAGAATAATTTGATGCCTATTCAAATTGTAAACAAAGTGAGTTACTATCACTGTAAAAATACAATAAATATAATTAAACCCATATTAAGTTCTTATTCAAAGAAAGATAAACATCCTTTCAAATTAACAATGAGATATTAGATAAGCTTGAAGAGGACATGTATTAAGGGACCCCCTCCTTTCCGGGCTTTTTCGAGGACGGTCCATCAGAAAATTTTGAAACTTTCACAGCTGATAGATCTCGACATGTAGAGTAAAAGTTGTCATAGACTCAAAATTTTGAAATACTTCCTTCTAGGAGATATTGAGGTCACAATGGCTAAAAATCACCCCTCAAATCGCCCCGTTTCTCAGCCGTCGTATGTGCTAGAGCGCTGAAACTTATTTTACAGATACTAGACACTGTTTCCAGGAGCTACTTTTTTTGGTTTATTTCTATCTCATTCTATTCGAAAAAAAAAGCCAAAATACGAAAAGCACCCTAAAAAATGTCTATTTTGTCGGACAGTGCTTGCCTTGTGAGATCTGAAAAAAATCAGTAGTATTATTTTTTTGAAAATAAAAAAAATTAGCTCTCCTAAACTGTCCCTAGTATCTATAAAAAAAATTTCAGTCCGATCGGATGCATCGTTGCTGAGAAACGGGAGCGATTCTGTTGAGTTTCGCTGAAAAACCGAATTTCTAGAAAACTAATAAAGAAAGAAAAAATCGTGCTATACCCCTACGGAAATCATAATATCTTTTCGATCTTATTTTTAATATAAGGCTATGTTTGGGTTCTCAAAATGTCACCAATAGAGAGAGGACACTTGAAACCACATGCATAGCAGAAAAATCAAAAATCAAAGAATTTGAAAATTTTGGGTTCAGAAAGGGGAGGTCCTCTTAAGGGTACCCCCCTCTTTTTTGACCATTTTTGGTTCTGGAAGAGGGTATAATCGATCTGCTTGAAATTTTTACCATAGCTAGAGCATCTAAAATAAGCCTATACGTATTCGAGGAAAAAAATTTTAAAAGAGGTTTTTGCAATTTTTTTGGGAAAACTCTAGTTTTCCATAGGCCCGCATCGGGCCACAGTACGACCCCCATTAAATTTCATCCGATTGGACTGACAATTTTTTTGGAGATACCTAGGACTATATCTCAGAGGTAGTTTTGAGCTTTTTTAAAAATCTCGCTTTCTTTCTTTTTTAACAAGAGAAATACGAACAGGTGCGGATCCAAAATCCGGATCATGGCGTCCACAACCCTATAGTTCCGAATAGGAAGGTCCAAAATAGAAACGGTTGATTCTACTTCTGGAGAATACTTCCAAGAATCAGTGGTAAAAATTCCAGCCCGATCGGACAAAGTTAGAGGAGGGTCGTAAGCAGGTCCAATTGAGAAAATTGTAGTTTTGCATTACGCTAAGTAAAAGAAGAAAAATTTCTTACGATTACTATGAAAAAAATTTTTCTTTTAATTCAGTAACTCTGTGATAGTAAGGTGTTTAGAATCGAATGGTATGCCTAATTGCACATAACACTTGAGACTATCATACCTTATGTCCAACTCGAAACCGAGTTTTTGATCGAAAAAAGAGGTGGGTACCCTTAAACGTCTTCATAATAGTTTTGAATTTTTATTTTTGAACATTTTATATTTATTTCTTACCTTTACACATTTAGAAATATTCAATTTAGTTAACAATTCTTACAATCCAAATGGAGGATTTCTGATTTACTAAACTACGATCTAGTCACTATAGCAGTTTTATCTTCCTTATTCAATACTTTTGAGTATATGAATAAATTTTCTGTATACAATATAGCCAGAGTACAATTAATTATTGTAATATCTCTTCTCCCTTAATCGAAACGGAACGAAATGATTACAGTAGCCTACTAGTTATATTTTTCTGCTTCCATCCATTTTTTCCTTCCTAACTGGTTCTAAGTAAACTTGTCATAATATACTTTATTGTCGTGCTTTTCTACAATTTTAGTTACACTATTTGTCCATGTTATATGATATTTCAAAGAAAATAGGAAAATCAAGTCACAAGTTTATGCGAGGCAATATGCAGAAGTTTAAGTTATCCGTGACTAGATGTTTTTTTTTTTGTTCATATATTATAGGAGAGTATAGATCTTTGAATTTCTTCATTAAGACTTTTGCAATTAACGCAAGTCCTATTGTAGACATTCGAGTAAGCTTGCAAAGTACATATGGAGCAAACTGCATTGATAACGGAAGAATAATATCATGGACCAAACAGTCACACAAGATAGATAACGTTCAAGAAATGATTTATCAGTTTCGAAAGAGATGTCAAAACTATGAATAGCATTGCATTAGCTTTTTTTTCTTTTTGATTGATGCATTGGACAATTTTCTGATAATGTTGCTTTTTTTCGTAGATTTTTCTTTTCAGGTCAGCATGAAGGTGATGTAAGTCATCGCACTAGTAAAATTTTAAGCTTGCTATCTTTATTTCTATTTAAGTTTGATGTCAATCTGCTGGGCTGCAATCGTACTGATTACTATCGGTACAGTCATTGTTCTTTCTCTGATACCAATTTACATACAATCAAACCCTGCTTTCTTTTCTGGTTGGTAATTCGACGTTTGCTAAATTATTATTTTAATCTTTTCAATTTAGGAAAAACATCATTCAAGATGATTTATACCATTAGCAATGGAACACTTCCAACAGGTTATATAACGACGAGCCAACTCAATAATATCAGTAGCCAGGTTACAAATGAAGATTTTCATCTCAAGGCAATCTTTTCAAGTTTATAAATTTTTTAGTTGTTGGATTTGGCAAGGAAAAGAGTTGATATTAGTGTCGATTCTGCATTGGTCACGGGAGGAACTCAATCACACAGGTAATGATTTATCTTTATTTACTTACGTTAACTAGTCTTGATTGATCGTTAATATTAGATCGGTCTCTTTCCTTCTGACAAACAGTCAACAAACTCTACAACTTTATGGAACGATCCATGCACGTAGCGGATGTGCTCAAAAGTGTCTCACTAATTTCCAGAGTCAACTTCAAAAGAAACTATGTACTTTACAACTGAAAATGCCGACATAACTATTATCATATCAATTAATACAACAAACTGAATTTCATAGACTAACGACATTGATTTTGTTTTGGTTTCAACGATTGGGTGTGGGTGTAGATATCTTTAATGAATCAACAACAACACCCAAACCCATATCCCTAAATATATTTACTTACAAATCCGATTTCTTTTAAATAGAGTTAAACATAAAAAACTAAAAAAAGAACAAGAATAGGTAAAAGTCATAGAAAAGGGTAGATTTTTATTTTTGCTTCTTTTGTTAAGAGAGCAGGTGAGGAGGGCAGGGTGCAAAAACTCACCCTGTGGACATCTCCGTAATGAAATATATTGATAACTGTTTGTCTTATAACTAGTATTGGATAGGTGTGATTGTCTGATTTTTTTTATCATATTAGTCTTATATGTCAGTATAGGAATGTGCATTATCATTGATAAGTCAAAATGGTACAGTAGATAATATAAAAATCATTGAATCATGATATTATATGTATAAAAAGTACAGACATTTAAATATGCTTAAAAACTGCTCTCAAAAATACGTAGCTTTAAACTTTGTTAATAAAAATTTTTTTGAGGAAGAACCGGAGTCTCTATTTTACTCAACAGTACAACTACTCATAATAGAACATTAATTATCACATGCCTAGTTGATATATTTAAGATCAAAGTCGATATTAACATTTACGGAATACATAGAATAGATTAAACAGAATTACTAGTGTGTTCGTTCCAATCCTTCATAGGATATTTTTTGCAGACGATCAATTGACAGGATGTAGGACACATTTTGAATTTTAGTAAACAAATATGAATTCTCTTTTCAATCGGATAAAAAAGAACTACTGAAACAATACAATTAATTAATTACAAGCAATAGATCGATAGCACAATCCTAGGGTGGGTATGAGTGTGCGTGGAAACGGAGATAGGAATCATACCCACACCCACACCTACTTTGAACTCCAAAATTCTCTCCAATCCGATTGCTGTTCTGATTTTGTTTAAATAGAATGGCATGACCTGTTTGCCTGCATCAGGATAGTTATACACATGTTGCCACCAGGCTCGTCGAGCCTTTTCAAGCTGAAATTGTGCATGAGTAGTCTTTAAAAACGAAATAATGATACGCTCCAAAGTGGAAACATTAAATTGGTTTATAAAATGTTGATAGGAAGTTAACCATTTTTCAGGGTCTCGATAGAGCAAAATTATCTGAGCAGAGAAAAGCATTGGAGATGCGGCATCTCTGCTTGGAGATGCGTCTCCAGCATCATTCCTAGGCTCAAAAAAAGATACGTGATGTGTTACAGAGATTTGATGAGAGATTGGATGTATGTTTTAGAGAGGAATGTTAACAGCAAATTCGGTGTAAGATTGGGGTGGTGTGGAAAGACTAGTATATTGGAGATCAGCGTGGAGATCTCTAAGATCCCCGATTTCTTGGACCTGTGGCACGGTTCTCATTACAAGATAAACAACTATTAGGGCGGGTGTGAGTGTGGGTGTGGGTGGGGTGTGGGTGTGAGTGTGGGTGTGCGAGAAGAAAAGACTCACACCCACACCGCACACCCACACCAGACCCACACCCACTTCCTCAGCCACACTCACACCGACACAGACCCACGTCCACACCCTCACCCAACCCCTACGAGAAGAAGATGATATAATAGCTTGTGTACAAATCGTTTCCAGCAAAAAAATAAGTTTAATTTTCATATTAATTAATTATATAGGCTGCTTTTTTTATCAATTATTTCAAATTTAATTGAATATTATCTAAATGAATTACATGAAAAACATGATCCACCATAACTTCTTTGTCGTATTTTTTTCACCTACACGTGAACTTCCTTTACAAACAGATCGTGAAGCAAGACTCTTTTTTTTATCGTTGTTATGTGCTAAATAAGTTCTGCTGTTGGTGGTCATGATATGTTTTATATTTGCAATTGTCTTCGAGAAAGTTGTCATATTTTATCAGCTACTACCGGTCGTCTTAAAGATATGCTTGAAAAACACCGAGTAAATTTAATTTTGTTTTTAATATTAAAATCTTAAATCTTTATCAAAGATTTCATTAGTAAGAGTGAAATATTTCGTTCTTGATCAAGGCGATCAGTATGAAAAAAACTTTTCTTATTTCGCTTAATTTCATCTTTTTCTTTTAAAAATGCTTGACAAAAATTTTGAACCTGATATTTGTAAATTAGAAGCGCTTGGTTTACTATCAAAATATGAACGTTTTACATTTATGTTTTCTGCAACATTTTCTGATGAAGTTCAAATATTAGCTCAAGATTTTATACGTGATAATTATATATCTCTTGTTGTTGGTAAACCTAATGCTCTTAATGAAGATATATCACAAACTATTGAAGAAGTGTCAAATGCATCTAAAAAAGATCGACTTTTTCAATTACTTGAACAAAATCTTAGTACAAAAAAGATTATTATTGCGAAATTTACCTTTTTTTTGCTTAGAATCTGAACGTTGTTTAATATTTGTTGAAAAAAATCAAACAGCTAGTTATATAAGCGAGTACTTTAATGTAGCCCAAAAGATAAAAGAATATTACCCTTATGTAACACTTTTTTATCGGAATATTTTCGAAATTTGTCAATCAAGCGATAATATGATTAAGGTTTTTTCTCAACGTGAAGACTAAGCAATATAGGAATCTAGAATCTATTTGTTGTGTTAGTTCAACAGTCACGATCCAATAAGATATTATATGTAAAGATGAATTCTTTTATACTTTCTATAAATTTGCTAAATTACTGATCTTTTCAAAAACGAAAGATTAAACAGTTTTTTTTCTCTAGCCGAGACAACTAGGCGAAAAATGATGTTTGTTGATTTGAGTGTCGAAATTGACGACCAACAAGCTATCTTAAGAGAGTGATAAAGGTTGAAACTACTTTACTTAAAACTTTCACAATTGACACTCGTTTGCACCATTTTTCTAGCATTCAATATAGGAAAGAGAATTACTCTAGTCAATCGACATGAATTTACATAATAATATTCATAGAGAAGTAAATACAAGGAGACTATTGAACGTGAATTGAACATTAAAACATGGAATGAATAGGTCGATGCATCTTCAGCTGTGCATATGAAGATATGGAAATGAATCGGTGACAATCGTGACGATCCATTGTCGCGATTGCCAAAAATCAGTGTTTTCTTGAGAAATTTCCAACGGCAAAATGGCTGATTCCTTCACTTCTACTTTGACATCGAGTCGGGTAAGATTGGATGGCAAAACTTGTTTCCATTCATTCGGATTGACCATTCGTTGACAAGATGATATCACCCGAACATGAAGAGTTCGAAGACGAGGCACATAGGCAAGTAGCCATTCGATCGACAAGAAAAACAAAAAAGACGATTGCACAGTCAGATGGATGAGCACCGATGGTGGAAGAGAGGAAGGACGAACAAAAGGTCGTATATTTGATGAATCATTAATATTGCTTGCCACATGCAGATTAAGTCGTCGAAGATGAGGCGAATGAGCAAGAAGTATGGTGGCCACCTCGTGGATTAGATTTTGTTGATGACTAATTTGAAGATATTGGACTGTGTTCGGTTGAAGATGAATAAGCTGTGAAGAAAATGTTGCATTCGGCAAGATACATTTACGCAGTTTGGGATATATTGAGAGATGGATATGCCAACGATTTGATGTAACATATGACAAAGAGAGATGAACAAGATTTCCTAGAAGATGAAATATTGCAATATTGAATAGATGATCCGTTTCATTATCCATGTTTAATAGAGTGAACGAACGAATGCACGAGAAACGGTCGACAATGAGTTCATCACGTAGTATAAGCTCGCTGTGACACTTGATAGATGACCTAAAAGATTTAATCCGATGTGAACCGAGTGAGGGAAGGTATCGAATGATGTGAGACAAAATCCTGTTCGAAGGAATACAGTCTAGATTAACATCAATGTCATGAACATGGGTGAGAACAGAATCGAAACGAGAATTAAGCGATGAGAATGTGAAATATAGGGAATACCAATCAAAATATTCGAATAATTCCATAAGAAGTTCGTTTGGCATGGATTCAAGTGTTGTTGTTGTTGTCGAACACGAGTTCATAGATACTTGACCCTCTGACAGAGGAACAATCGACATCTGATTCTTCTCCATGTTCTCTGTTGTCGACATGTTGAAATACGATGATCACATTAAAAATACGCTGAATAAGTATGTGCGTCTTGGACGGACGGAAAAGAAAAAGAATCGACCATTTATCTATATTTGGACCATTGTTTGCAAAAGGGTCATTCTATAGATGAACTATAGTAAGAACTACCATAACTGGTTTCGATCTTGCTGAATAGTTCATCAGATGATTTCTATTCAAACTCCCATATGTTGGTCGTAATCAGTGGATCGAAACCGATAACGATAGCTCTTATTGTAGTGTAAATAAACGCCATCTGACCTTGTGAAAACAAACTTATAGTTTTGAATATCAAAACTTGAGATTAGAGATTTTAATTAATAGCAAAATTGCAGATCTCCCTATCTTGTGAAGTCTTTGATAACGAATCCTATCATACATACAGGAACTATACGAATACAAACAATATAATCAAGATGGGTGTAAGCATTCATTCACTCTCATCCGCATCCATTCTAGTAATTGCATAACTTTATATTGTACTGAAGACAGTTTTGAATTTTTTCTTTAAGGAAACAACAACAACAGATCATCAAGAAGCATTTAGTCGCAACAAAAATGAAAAACTAGAACAATAAAAAAAAATTTCGAATGAATGAGTATTTCATTCAAATTGCGAAATTATTTCTAATTTATTTGTTTTTGAAACTATTCAATGTTGACGAAATAAATTCAAGTTTTACATATTCTTTTTGTAAATTAATGAAATGATTTTATTGTAGCAATTCATACTAAACAAAGAGATAAATCACGAACATGTTCAAGATTCAATCTAGCTAATATTATAACTACGAAAAATCTTATTCTATTTGTCATATAAATCAAGTTTTTCCTCTTATTGTGAAAAATATGTTTTTTGTCATTGTCAATAATTTAACAAGAATATATTTAAACAATATCTGTATGTTATGGCTATATCATTCTTGATTTTATTATTTATACATTTTTAATGTTAGATAATACCTGATGATGTTTGTTTACTGCATTCATTGTCTAAAGTAAACTAAACAAACTCATTGGACTTTTCGCTATTCTTATTGTTGAATATTAAGAAATGTTTCTTCTGCATTCTATATCTCAATCGTATATTAGTTTAGTGCAGGATAGTTTAATAATTCTTACTACTGTCGACGTCAAAATATAATGAATTTCAATATTTTGGAAATATCTCGACAATGATAGTACCTAGAGACTTATGATTTTTCTTCATGTAATAGAGAAATGCAAGGATATTTGTTGATACTAAAAAAATTTTGTGGTCAATTGATTGAATGATCAGTAAATAACCGAAAATAAGTCGATGATTGGAATCCAAAAAAATTTCTCTCTACATTTCTCATTTTGATAACAAAATTCTATTTGAGAGATATTTATCTTCCTTTCCTGGAAGTTTCAAAATTTTATCTTGTTGCGTTCATTAGTTGATGAACAGAATCAATAAAACATCTATAATTATTAGAAGAAAAAAATCTTTTTTTTCTATGAAATCATTCACAAATTTCGTTTTCGTACAGCTTTTTGTTATTGTCTATTTCAAGAAAAATTTTCTTTCTAATGTTTTGACTGATTACTTCGTTTAACAAATTCATTTATTGTTAATATTGTTTTATCACCACATCGTATTATTTCAGAATTTATTCGTCTGGATACATGAGTTCTTTATAATATTAAATCAATATATCTTGAATATATTCTTAATTATCCTATATTGATATGAATTATATAAGTTCTGAACGATGTTATTATTATATTAATCAGAATAATCTAATGACATATTATGATCTGACTGATAAATTTGTTTCTTCATTTTGGATTAAACGAATATGGTTTTTTTACAACTCAACATGATGGGAGAACAAATTGTCATAGAAAGAATATTTCTATTCAATAAATCTTTATAACTATGAATAACTTAGATTATTTTTACAAAAACATTGTGTCACATATACACTGAATCAAAAACGCTAAATATTAAAATCTAAATGAGACTAGGATGAACATACACTTATTATTCTGTTAAATAGGATTTTCTCCAATCTCTAATTTTTTGAATATGTGACAGTACTATCAAAAATAATATGTTTATATTAATTTTAGTTTCTTAGGAGAAAAAATTATACATTATAATGGAATACGGATGAGAATCATTATCCATATGATAACGAAATAAATTTAGATGTAGTCAATCATCTCTATATATACACTACATTAATAATAAATTAATATATCCTTACGAGAATTGAAGAGATTAATTTAACTAGAAAAATCACTTGATGATTATTGAATCGATCATGATAAACAGAAATTATATTTGTTCTAGTAAGATTTAATTGTTAAAAGAATATATTATATTTATTGTATATAGTTCCTTTTAAACAACTGAAAAGAATGATAGAATAAATATTTTATAAAACATCAATGAGCTGAAGTATTAAAAGGCTCTAGTTACTTTTCTGTAATTGATTTTTGAAAAATATTATCAGAAACGTCGATGTCCAATCTTGAACTTTTGCTTCTTTAACTAGGGTGTAGGTGTGGGGGTGGGGGTGGGCGTATATTAGCAAAAGAAAAAACAAATCACACCCACACCCACACCCTTTTAAGCCTACAAGGTTTTTTTCAGCTTTTTAAGGGCAAATTTTTTAAATAGGCTTTTTAAATGTTATTTCATTATGTGAAAAATAATGCTGTTTGTTTTTAAAAAATAATATCTAACAGTTTTTTGTTTTGTTATTTTAAATTTGTTTTTTGATTAGTCGATTTCTAAATCATCTGCACTTTTTCTTGTTAAAAAAACATTGAAAATATTTATAATTAGTAATTTGAGAGATTTCAAAGAATTTCATAACTAATACAGTTGTGAAATTGACACAATGCAGAATATATTTCGATATGTCTTTAAAAAACAAGAATCAAACATGTGAAATATGAATTTATTTGAATAAGAGACATTAGAAATGAACATGTTCTCTTCAAAGAAAGCTTTGAGTCTTGAAAAAGATATATTTTTCTAGTTTTAGAAATAGAATATCTATTATTATGTGTACTAGAAGAAAATCGAACCTATCTCATTGAGACTACGACTGGTTTATTTCTATTGTATTTAACAGATGGAAATAAATAAAAATAGATGCCTTTTTTCTCCTATATGGACTATTGTTTCTATTGTTTTATTTGTTTTGCTATATGTCTACGAGTCAATGCCATTGTGTTTGTCGTTTATATTTTCAATGATGTTATATCAAGATTGATTATGGTAATTCTATTTAAAGATATTCAATTTCGACCAGTTCTAAGAAATAAAAATTTCTATAGAATAATAATATAATTGACAAAGATTATGTTCTATTTATATTTTAATCAACAAATAATCTATAATTTTCGTGAAAAATAATGCAATTTCATAGGTTTATTTTAAATGTTTCATAATTATAAGCATTTCATTTAAAATAAAACTTTATGATATACTAAAATAAAAATTTCTAAAAAATATATTTATCTGAAAATAAAATCGAGATTATTCAAAAGTAACTTTAAATCTATAATGGTGATTAAAATGTCGAATCATTTTATTCGAATTATTTTTATATTTATTTACGAATTTTTGATGAAGATTCTCTTATATAATATTATAATATTAATATGTGAAGGAATTGTTAAATTTGATTTAAATAAAAACTATTTTCAATTTTCGTGATCAAACAACAGAAATAATTTTTAGTAAAGTCGTGCAGAATCATAGATGAAATTTTAAGTATTGATCAATATTTTTAATGTGTATCAGATCCATCTAAACAACACCGTTGAACTTCATTTGTGTGTCGACGTTAGAATTCAATAAGGGATAAGTTTTTTTGTCAAATGAAATAAATTGAAGAAAAATCTTTTCTTAATAACGATCCACTTAATAGAACACCATTGAAATGTCAATCTTCTTATATACATATATAATAGATATATTAAAAAAGCTTCATTTTAAGTGCTCTATCAAGATTTTTAAAATGATTACTTTATTCATAGAG
>CAJNOP010000214.1:155345-178174 GCA_905250075.1 Rotaria sp. Silwood1
CAATAGAATGAAGCTACACTTACATATTCAATGTTGAAACAATAATTTATTGACAGATAAAACAAGATATAAACACAGAGAGAGAGAGAAAGAGAAAGTGATTGATCGGCACGTGCATTTTTATTGAAAACGAAGGTATACATATATCTATTGATAAACTAGAAAGAGAAAGAAAGAAAGCTTCATTTTATACATCTGTGTACATAAATGTCATGCTTGATTGACTTTTGTTGCTTGTTACTTCTGTCACTTATTCTTTCATTTATAAAACTTGACTAATTACATTGATATTTTGAAAGTTTTTTCGATACATGTTTGTCTTCTGTCAATTGTTAATTGATCAGAATCTCGGGATTCAAACATTATTAAAATATAACGATTTATCAGATATAGATAAACAGAATTTAAATCATAGTCAAAGCTAACATAACTCAAGAAAATTAACGAGTAAAACATAGTCAAACAATAAAAAGAATCTTCGGAATTAAGTCATTGAAGGAAGAAAAATAATTGAATAAATCTAGACAACATTAAACATATCTATAAAAGATCTGAAAATAAATTCAATCAATTCTAAATAATGTACTTATTTCAAATCATTACAGAAATATGAGAATATGTTGTGGGAATCTGACGAATTCTATTTAGTTCATGCATAAAAATCTCAATTCGATAATAACACTGATAGACGACATATACATCAACAACAATATTCAAATCATCATTGAACATTGACATCTATCTCACATTAGTAAAATTTCGAACATTTTTAATTGATATTAATGTCTGGTCAAATATAATGTGAAATAATAGTTACGTGTTTTATATCAAGTAATTTGTAAACATATTTTTATTTTAAGTCCAATATCGTTGATTTAGTCTAGACTCTTGTAATAGCTTAGTCTTTTAACAAGAGTTATCTAATGAAAATAATTAAATATCAAGAGAAAATATTAGTGTAGAGTATATATATCTATCCCACAACAATCGATCGATTGATAGATTGCGTCCAGTAAGTGAACTTTTTTTTTCGTCGAATGAGTCACTAAATCGAGAATTTTTCTATCAATAAAAAGCAAATAAAACTTTGAATCATATAGAATTTTTTCATAGCTTGAAAAAACTTCTCATTGTAAAATCTAAAATAAAACTATTCTCTAATATCACTGATAATAATATATTTATACATTGAGATTTATATTCAAGAGTTCTATTAACAATTTATTATAGAATAATTAAATACTAATTTATATTATAGATTTACTTTTCAGATAAGATTTTCTAGTAGTTTAAATAATTCTATCATTCAAAGTTTAACACACACGAAAAAAAAAAAAGAAAACAAATCGATAACTTTTCTAATTGTACGATAAATTTTCATTTTAAAAATTGGAAAAAGTCTGATAAAGATAAAATAATAAAATGACCCAACTAACGTTCTAAAATCTTTTTATGTTTAATGTTAAATTCGTTTAGAAATGTTAACTATTCTTTATTCGAATGATGTTGAAGCATTTTTAAACATTTATCGAAATTTATCTATTCGTTCAATTGGTTATTGTTAACAGTATTCTTATCGAACAAAACTGTCGTAGCAAAACAGAAACAATAACAACAATAATATAGATTGGCAAAATTTTTTGTTTTTTGTTTTTCAGGTTTGATTTATCTTATAGAAATTTTCAACAACTCCGCAAATATAAAAAGAACTCCAAATCCCCGTCTCGTTATATACTTAGGCAAATCGTCTTGTTCAACTTAACAATGTTATTTCTTAGTCCACCATCATTAAAAACATTCTATAAGATTATATTCATAGAAATTTTTCTCATTTCTATCCCTATAAAATAAAACAATTTCCTATCATTAATTTATATTTTTTGACATTTTTCTATGATAAAAACATATGATTTTATTATTTAACTGCTTATATTTTGTGAATATGATCAATTACATGTTATCCTATTAAATGTTCTATCTTATTTTATATTTAACAAAAGCTTTTTTCCAAATGTTCTATGATCACAAACGACATTTTATTAAAAATTGTTTTAAATCATTCTTTATGTTAGATTATCTATATCAGTTCTAATGTCTTATCTTCATCAATTTGTTTTTATTAACAATACGCATTGTCATTCACAACCTCAAACACATCAATTTGTAAAACGATCTACACCAATGGATAACAGAAGCTAAAATACTGACATTATTGTCATACTGAACAATTATTCTTTTCAATATCATTACAGGATATAACGTATGCATAAAAATATTAGCTTCTCTTTATTTAAAACTAACAACTAGAGATATATTATATAGCGTATTTCAAATTTAAAATTACCTCGAACTATATTAAAGCATGAACAAGAGGATAAAACTATAGACAAGTTATATCAAATGAATTGAACAAACTTCAAAAGCACGTTTAAGTAATTTGTCTTAAGTATATGAAAATACTTTGAAATACTTTTCAAGTTGAAATGCGATATTATCTATTAATAATGTCCATTTCAGAGTTAAATGGAAGTGGTTAGGTTTTCAATAAATATTGATAAGAACGAGATGGAGATCGAGATCTACGATTTTCACTGTTGGAAAGAGCAAATGAAGACACATTGAATAATATATAGAAAGATTTTTCTATCTACTTTTCAATAGATTTTACATAAAAGTTAAATAAAAAGAGTATGTTTCTCATGGTCACAATATTAATTTATTGATTTTTCAGGAGTGTGAGAGAATCATCAAACGAAGGTCTACAAAACTATATAAAGACTCTGTTCCTAACTACTTACCATTATGATATTAAAACCATCGGAACACAATTTATCATCTCATTTTTTTTCAAGAAAATAATCGAAAAATATAAATATTATATTGTATTTTGATAGAAAAACCATTTTATTAATCTCGAATAAAAAATCAATTCTTTGAAAACGTTTGACTAAACTTTTATGAAAGTAGTTAGAAAAAATGTTTCTATATAGAATTCGATGCATCTTCATCTGCTTTTTCCAAAGGTGAAAACGGCAGATCTCAATCTTGCTCGTATCAAAAGTTATTCAAAGAAAATGTTCACGGATATTTAACTCTGAAATAGACATTAGAAAACGAATAATTATTCTCTTGAAAATCATATTTATTTCACTTTGTTTTTATTGACAATTATATTTAATAAACATACTAAACAAATTATTCTTCTATCACTATTTTATCTCAAATAAAAGTTCATCAATTCAGATTTAATATTTGATTATACTACATATATATTTTAAAATAAAACAATTTTCATTTTTCTTAATGAAAAATCAAAATAAAAAAGTCAATGTTTATATAAGAATTGTTCTAGTTGAGCATCAATTATATAAAAGGCAATTAATAAAATCGATCAGACAAACGTGTATAATGAAGATTAATGAAATAATATCAGAATAAACTATTATTGTTTGTTACTTTAACTTATGTTAACTATAAAAATAATAATAGATGAATAAATTAAACGAAACAATACTACTCATTTTACTTCAATTGTTTATTTTCTCATTCAAAATTAAATAATCATTGAATCAATACAAATTGAACGTAAACAGTTTCTGAATAATCACGACTATTAATTGTCAAAATAAAATAATATTAGCTTTACAATTAACATTAACATGATCAAGAATACTTTTACTTTTACAGACGAATATGCAAAACAAAATTTCATCATTACTTCGATTAAATTTCTTATTTTATATATATATATATATAGAATTTTCAAATCTTTAACGAATATTTAATTGATAAACTTGTTGTTGGTATTGTTGATGATTATTTCAATAGTTATTGATTATTTTTAAAAAGTGAACACAATCGTTAAAATCGAAAATAGAATTTAAGAAAACACAATTAATATCATTTATAGTTATATTAAATAAATGATTTGTTTTTGTTTTTGTTTTCTTTGTTTTTATTAGAGAACATTGAGGATGTGGGTGTGGGTGTGAAGGTGTGCGAGTAGGGTCTGCATATCTTCTAATCTATCTTAGATCCACATCCATCCTTTTCTTTTGGATAAAAAACAAATCTGTTATTTTAATTGAATGTTTGTGTCATATAAATGATAGAATTATCGACAGTTAACCTTTATTTAACTTTGATCAATTAATATGTTAAATAATTTACTATTGAACAATATTATATGAACTAATTATTATTATTCATTTAAAGATTTTCAAAGTTGATTTGCATTTTATTATTTTATAATAATCGTTTTTTTTTTTTAAATCATAGATCTGAATAAAACAAGAAATAAACTTAAAACAAATAAAATAAAACAAAATATATTTTATAGAAATAATTCTATAAAGATAGACTTTAAACAATTTGTTTTATTGAAGAAGATCTATTATATGTAAAACAAGTGAAATATTCTAATTATTTTATCATTTAAAAGAGTACTCGAATATATAAGGATATGACTGAAGATCTAGAATAAAGAGAGCCAGACTTGTCACAGTTGAGTTGCGTTTCTCAAAAATTTTCCTGAAGATAAACATCAATACGATGAAAAACATATGAATAAAGAAGTGATCATATATTTTTTAGTTGAAAATTTTCACATATTAACTAATATAAACATCGTTTAGGATGAATATTTTTCTCTTCTATCTATTTCACTTTCTCGAAAAAAAATAATTTCAGTATTGATCCATACTGATATCAGTTATTAGACAAACCATATATATATAGGTCTAGAATGACATAAAAGATGTGAAAGTATCCCAGTCTGTTACTCTCTTCGACATCATCCATGTAGTCTTGATCATCTTGAATATATTAACTTATGCTACTATTATAATCGTTCTACAACAATAAATTCTTTGATTAAACATACTGATTAGCATTATTATTTCGTTATTTTATTTTATATTAAATGAAAAGCTAAAAATAAGATAATTAATATAAAGCGAAATCTGTTCAAAAATTTTCATTTGATACAAATATTAATCAATCATCAATAATCATATTAATATTGAAGTTTGTCCAAATAAAAGTTTCTTTTTATTTGTTAATAGATAATATATATATATATATATAATGAATATAATACGATAAATAAGTAAAAAAGTAAAAAGTTGATTTATTTAATAATATATAGAAATGTTAAAGAGTCGATTTCTTATAAATGGTAAATTTAATTTGTTGAATTTTATTCGATCATTAAGTTCTATTGTTGAACAATCAACACCTTTTGATTATTTACCAACAAATAAATTAAAATCGAAAAAAAATCGAAAAAATGGTTTAACAGAAATTCGGGCATCTTATTCTAAACCAGTTACAAAAACTTATCTCAATGAATTACTTGAAGATTGGGGAGAATATGTTGATGGAATTAAGTATGATTTATTTTAAATTAATTTATATTCTTTGATATATTTACAATTAAATAATAGTTAATATTTAGTTGAAATATAAATAAATGTTAGAATAGATTATTGTTCATCATAAAAAAGTATTATATTATGTTAAAAACTAATCTAATAACAGGTTTAAATAAGAAATCTATATAGAAAAATGTTGTTCTTCGAAGAATAAATAATAATAAATGAAAAAGGAAACTATTTTAATCAGATATAAATTTTTATTTTTCAATTATCTTTTATAGAGTTATGAAATATATTCGAATATAATTTTTAAATAATAAAAAAATTTTGTTTTTCATTTTAAAATAAATTAAAATAATATTAATTAATAATAAAATATGAATTCAATCAATTGTTTATATATAAATGTAAATAGATTTAATTATCTATAAGTTAATTATATTTATTCAAATATATCACTTTTTCGATAATTTATTTTAAATCATCGAAATTAAATTAAATTAAATAAGAACAAAATAAAAATAAACTTATGTTTCTTGTTATGTTGTTAATTAATTGTTTCAATTAATAAATATTTCTAATCTTTAAGTCATATTAATTGAGTAATTAATTTTATTATCTAAATTGAATATATAAAAATAAATTTCTATTAAATAGATTTGCTGGTGGTTCATTTTCATTAATGCCTGAAAAATGTTTACGTGATATAATTGATATAGCACATAAATATCAATGTTATCTTTGTACAGGTGGATTTATTGAAAGAATTTTAGCTTCATCAGCTGGTCATAAACAAATTATTAAAAAATATTTAAAAACGTGTAAAGATTTAGGGTAAATAATTCAATAACAAAAAAAAAACAAAAAAACAAACAATTGTATTGACAATAAAATTGTTTAGTTTTGATGTAATAGAAATCAGTTCAGGTTTTCTTAGTATTCCAATTGATGATTGGTCTGAACTTATTAAATTAGTTAATTCTTTTGGTTTTAAATCAAAGGCAGAAGTTGGTATTCAATGGGGTGCAGGTGGTGATGCATCTATTCAAGAACTTGAAAATGCTGGTACACGTCATCCGGGATGGTTATTTGAACGTGCAAACAAATTTATTGATGTTGGTGCTCATGTATGTACTATTCAATCGTTTTGTTTTCCTTTTCTTAATATTAAATATTGATAATATTTAGATGATAATGATTGAATCTGAAGGTATTACGGAAAATGTTAAATCATGGAGAAAAGATGTTATTTCAGAAATAACATCAAATTTACCTAAAGATAAAATAATGTTTGTATTACTTATTATTCTTTTATAATAATTTGGAAAGAACAAAATTTATTCTTTTATATAATAAAATAGGTTTGAAGCAGCTGATCCAAAAGTATTTTCATATTATATTGAAAATTTGGGTGCAGATACAAATTTATTTATTGATCATAGTCAAATTGTTCAATTAGCGTGTCTTCGAAAAGGTATTTGGGGAACAAATAAAACATTTGGAAGAATAGTTACTTTTCAAAATTAATTCCTCTTTTATTTTATTCAAGCGTTAGATTTTATTTTTATATTCGAGCTTTTTATATTTTATTTTAAAAAAATAAAAAAAAAACAAAAAAGATTATTTATTCTTACTTATTTAACTTAATTTAACAAAAATATGTATTAAGAAAACAAAAAAGAAATTCTTTTTTTTTGAATTGAATAGTTATATTTATATTTACTCGTTAGAAATTGATTCTGATTTAATTTCGTCGAAGAAAATCTTCATATTAACGAAAAGAATATATATTATTTTATTAATATATCAAATCAATTCAATAAAAATAAGTTACAATTTTTTTGTCATATTGTCTTTGTCTAAAACATGATATTTAATGTCCTCTTATATAAACTAAGATCAATTTTTATTTACAGAAAAAACTCTAGAAAATCTTATGTATTTTATTCTCGATTGATATTGTCTCGCACGTATAGGAATGTTGTAAAACCATAAAAAGTCACTGTTAAACTTCGAGTGACGATATTAATCTAAAATCTGAATGAAGTTCATAAACTGAAGATAATTTAATAATAAGATATATTTCTATTCGTTGAATAATTATTTAATTGATATTAAATTCGATAAATTAATACTATTATAAATATGAATAAATATAATATATAAAATGATTTCATTTATTAGTTTTGGTTTAATTAACGAACTTTAACATTTGAAAACATTTGAAAAATATTCGTCAACATTTTAAGAAATATCTCAAAAAAATTTTCAAGTTAATCAAATAAAGAAAATGAATTTGGTAAATAAACAAATAAATAAAGGGTGTTTCATAATAACTGACGATAATTTGTTGTTCATATTTTTCATACTTTCACTTAACTTAGAGGGCTGAAATTTTTACTATATATACATCTAATCAAGATCTTTTATTTCTGAAAGTTTCAGCTCTCTAGCTATAACTGGTGGTAAAATAACATTGACAAGACTAAATGCATAAATTTTTGAGATCGATTTTTTAATATTTTCAGTGTATAAACAATCATGATAAAATTGTAATGACCAGTTGTGTACGACCCAACTGATTGTCAGTGTCAGCTGTAGCATTTACTAAATTACGTCACGTGTTTAGATTTGTTATGTGCACGTGTATATAGACATAAATTTATGTAATAGATAGAATCAGCAAAAAATACGCAAAAAACGATGAAGAAAGAGCAGGAAGAAAAGTAAGAAGAAAAGAAGAAAGAAGGATGTGGGTGTGGGTGTGGGTGTTGGATTTATTTCCGCACCCACACCCACAGCCTCTGTTGGAAATACAGAATAAGAAAGATTCTCCTTGTGATGATAACCGATTCACATTTTCTACATGAAAAAAGCTATACTAATTAACTTTTTTAGTTCAGCATGCAGACACGACGGATTAGTTTTGATCTGAAAGAAACATTAAGCAGAAAAGCCATAGTTTTAAATAATTCGCATTATATTGACTTAAACGCATATGTCTTCGAAGTAGTATTTTCACCCGTAACATTGCTCGATAAGCACTTCAAAGAATTCCTCCCAATGAATGTTCTATAAAACTCTTTCTTGTAATTCGTTGATGGTAGAACATAGAGAATAAAGCTCAGAACTTGTGGAGCATAAGAAAACAAATAAGCTCGAAGTAGTATATGATTTTGCCAATCACTCAATGGAATGCATGCCAAACAGAATGCAAGAATAGCTTGAGGAAGGGCAGAAAGAACAATGATTGTTGGTGTAACATAGAGTTCTTTTTTAGCTTTAAATTGTCTCATTAGCGCTTCGCCAAAGTTCATTTTATGTCCCGTCGTCTTCGCTCGACTGCGTGCAGCCAAAATAAGCAAAGCAGTAATGCAAATTATTTGGATGAAAAATGGGAAAAGATAATGAATGAAAGTAGCGATTCGATTGTAAACAGAGATCAGATTTGTATCAAAATTTGTTACACAAATTGATGAATTAGTGGAGAAATGTTGGATAACTGTATTATAGATAATTTCATGTACATGCATACCCAACAAGATAACCAATGTGAAAGTACTAACTACAGTAGCTAACCAAGGGTTTTTTAGAGCAGATGAAGTTGGAAAGAGAATGATTAGAAGACGGTCAATGGTTATCCAACTGATCAACCAGTAAGTTGATCGTGTCATGACCGAAAGAAGATAGGAAATTACTTTACATGATCCAACATCAATAAATCCAAGAGTAACTTGAATGAATCTGAAAACCAGACAGGACAAAGCAATTTGATTGAGACAACTTGCAGTTAACAAATAATAACCGACGCCAAACTTACGCGGTGTAGGCCGTTTAAATGTGATGAATGAACAGAAATTATTAAATAACCCGATGATGAAAAGAAGGCCAACTATAACGACATAGACAATCTTCAATTTTTTCGAATAGCTAACAAGAAGTGAATCGAGAGTAAAACCAAATGCTTGCAAACTAAATTCACATCGATGTCCTTGATAACAAGGTAGACAATGACAAATGAAATCTTTGGGATTTTCTAAATCGCCTTGTAGACATGTTCCTCCTAAAAAACATTGGTGACAACGGTCATGTTCAATATTTTTGATAAAGCATTCAGCACGGTAACGATCATGTTGACAAATACAAAAATAGTTTTCATCATAAAAACAGAAACTTAAATTCTTATTTCGACAGATATGATCATATTTGAAAACGGATGGGACAAATGGATCGATTTCTGAAACTAAAATTCGATTTACGTAAATATTATTATTATCGATAAAAATGCAAACCTTCTGGTAGTAAAAGTGCAGCATGCGGACAATGCTGTGGCGATGAAGTTATATTGATTTTCTGCTGCTGATCCAAGAAAAATATGAGAAAATATTGCGGATGTGATAGATCTTCATAGAGTTTGAGAATTCCAGGTGAAGGTGCATCGACATTAGAACGGTAGGATATGATTGACGACGGTAACTCGGTATAGATCTGCTGATCCAAAATGTCAAGCATCAAATTACGATGGTCATAGTCGTAAAACTGAACGACAACAGCACGAATATGTAACATTGTTGTCATGTTCAAATAAATATGAGCAGTTACTTTCTCATTTTCGCAGTTGTATCCATCGAATTTCGATGAACATCTGCACAGATAAGGATTTTCACCACTTCGATCATAATTAGAGAAACAAGTTCCATTGTTCAAACATGGATTCGAAGTACAATCTTCATATTTCAAATTGCAACGTAATCCAAAATGATCTAATGGACAAATGCAATAAGGGCTACTTTTTCTTGTTCCTAGATTGAAATCATCGGGCCGACAGAGTGCGTTTGCTGAACAATATGTCTCACAAATAGGTTCGTACATACTACAATTTATTCCATAGTAACCACTTTTGCACGAACAATAATAAGAATTGTTATGATTGAAAACTGGAAGACAAATAGAGTTCTTGTTGCAACTAGTTTTCGAACAAGGATTAAGAGTTAAATTTCCAAACCAAGATGGAAATTTTAATACCACGAATAAACGAAATGCAGGTAGATAGTCGAAATAAATGGGATAATGCCATGACCCAATTTCTTCGAAATTGTTATCACCTTTCAACGCAAAAACATCAAAGTGAATTGAATATGGATGATCATAAATTACATCGCTTCGATTGAAATAACGCTTTTGCTTATGCACAAGCATTTCCGAAGAACGTGAATAAACTAGATAAAATTTATGCTTGATGAAATAGTTTCTTTCTAGCATTGGGACAACATGGAATTCATGATGATAAATGATTCTATGTTTAAAAAGAAAATTGGCTTTAATTTTGAATACACGATCTGATATTGTCTTTGACTGTGTTCCGTGCTCGATACGTGAAATGATACTGATTCGATCATTGAAGTATTGACACCAGTCACCATAATAAGTAGGTGGGCATAAACATCGTGTTTCATTTATATGAATAACAGCGATACCTCGATTACATTGATATTAATGAACTTTGAAATATTCATAGTTTTTACGACTGTTAATAAACTCTGATAATTGATGTCGACTGATGTTTAATGTGGTTTCAGAGGGATTGAATATTTGAGAAAGAATTTCATCGCGTTGCAATGATATTTGCTTCTTGCTTATACGATATCCTGTTACATCTATAAGAAAACCAGATGGGCACCAATATTCATCTTCTCCATGAAAACAGTCAGGACTTCCATTGCATCGCACATTCTTCCTGCAACGATTATCATGGAGACAAAGGAAATCTTCCTTGCCAGAGCATTATCTATTATTATTTTGATCATTTAAGCAATCAATCTGGCTGCAGTTACGGCCCTGTATACAAACATCTTGGTAGGTCATATCTTCATTATTGCAACGAAAATGAAAACCCCACATGCGTCCTCCTCTCAAATTTGATATAAATGTATTTTTTTCATCGTAAGCATTATAACAATTTTCTACACCATCACCAATTTAAGTAAGATTAATGCATGGACGATCCAATTGAATGTCTAAAGGATTTGAAACACCAGATAGATAACAACCAAACTCCAAAGATATATTGCAGATTTTCGAAAATGTTGCAGTCGAATATCGTTTGCGACATTTTTCTAACTGTAAAGATAAATCTTTCAAATTTCTATTGTGAAATGACGAATTTTCAATTAATACAAAAGCTTCTTCATCAGATGCATCTGACCAATCCCATTCACCGTCACAAACCCATTCAACTGGAATGCACTGCCCCGTTCGACATTGATATTGACTATGCTGACATATCCAATATTTGCACGAAGAAGGTGTCTCGTCTATGTATTGATCTGAATACCAGAAAGTATTACAATAATATCGAAACGGCATGCGATATGTTGATTCTTGTTGTTGATGATCAATGAACAGACTACTATTGATCGAATTCTTCGATGATGATTGATGAATGTATTCCATCACACGAGGACAATCAGTCGTGATCCATTTAAAACATGGAAGCTGATATCGAAGAGTAGTACCAATACCGAACCAATTTTCATCATAACCATTCGAGCAGTCACTCATGCCTGAGCCCAACTTTCGTAATGGAAGACATTTATGTTCATTATTAAAACACTGAAAACGATGTCGTCCTACATTACCCGTACAATAAGTCTTGTCAAGTTGTCTCAGCTCATCGTCACCATCCATGCAATTAAAATCTCCATCACGTATTCTATAATTTGATATACACTCTCCTTCCTCAGTACATATGTCGGTATAGACAGTGTATGGGCGACCATTGAATGTTTGTGAGTCATTCCAACAGAATCGGTCATTTTGATGAGAAGATGTAAAGTTTTTATATCCATAATTGGAAGCAAAGCCTGCGCAGAGTACATGATTCACGAATGGGTAAGAGATCGGTGACATATCTATCTGTAGTGAAAAAAAGCGTGTTGCCTGAAAAAAGAATCCTCGGCATTTTAGGTTTCCAGCAAGTAGAAAAGATTGAGGCATTGGATTTTCTATAGAGCGAGTATAGTTGTACATGATAAAAAGGTTTGAACTAATTAATTCGTATGGCGGATAGAAAATGAGACGATCAGCTCTTTGACATACACTCAGCATCATTAGTGTACAATTTTGATGATTACATGGACAATCATGCTCAAATCCTTTCGTCAAAGCACATCGAAAGAGATACTGGCATATTTCGTCGATGGTAAGATTTGATGCATTAATCATATTCCAAGGAGGATATCGAGGATCATCATAATTTTTATCTGGCCAATATAGTCCATTTTCGTTTGTCCAAGTTGGTCGATGTTGGCTCAACTCGCACATATAATTTATATTACGTTTATTAAAACAGTCTTTTTGTACTTTGCCCAATCGTTGGAATGCCATTCGAGTTTCCCATGCTATGCACTGCCCATCACCGCATGAGTATAAACCAGTTGAACATAAATTTTCATCACATTCCATCGCATTAGCTTGAAACGGACAGGTTGTTCCACGATCAACAAAGTATTCGTCGGTTCTATCCATACAATCGAAATCACCTGTGAACATGATCAATGGAATAAAGAATTCTTACTAGAATCGGCATTACTCACCATCCAACCAGAATTCTTGTGAGATGCACATTCCATTTTCACATCGAAATTCATCATCGTCACACTCGTTGAATTCTAATTTGTCACAATTTTCTTCATCGACACCATTTGAACATCTTTGTATGCCGTCACAAATCTCACGGCAGTCAAGGCAGAGAGAGCTTGAAGAACAAGGCAATGTCTCGTAGCAGAGAATTTTTCCATATCGTTGAGTGTTCCATGAATCGTCATCCGTGTCTTGTTTTTGTTCAAACTGTCTTTTAACAGCTTCACTAAACTTTTTTGATTCATGCGTCAACTGATACTCACAATATTTGCCAAATGTTCCTGGTGTACATTTACACACAAATTGGTTCTCATTGTCATCAATTAATGATCGATTATTGAAGACTTTGCTATATGAATCTGTCATTTCAACACTCGAACTCCATTTGAAGACGATACTTGGATGAATTTCTTTTTTAAGCAGATCACCGAACATTTGCTTCTCTCCTTGATTGCTACATTCATCCTTTTGTTCAAGGAATAGCTGATTTTCACTTAAACGTCGACAATATAAAATTTCCTCTCCATAATAAGGTATATAATAGACGCAGTCAAATTCCTCTGCTAATTCTTTATTTTCAGTGTTGTAAAGTAGAACTTGACTATCTGCAACGGCAAAGATGAAGACCAAGATTACTACTGTAGGAGAGATCAACATTTTCAAACTAATTCATCAAAAAAATCAATGTAAAAAATACAAATATTTGTGCTAATTTATTTGAGAAGAAAATATAAAGAGATGATGACAAAAGAATCACATTTGAATGATTGCTTTACAAGTGATACTGTTGAATATTATCATATTTCATCGAATGATCACGTATGAAACAATAGTAATGAATAAATAGTTAATTAATTTTGTTAGAATAGGACATGTTCATGAGGCTGAGGGTAAGGTGAGAGTATGAATTAAGCTAATTATGAATCATTTCGATCTTAATTAAAGACATCAATAGATGATTGTGGGTGTGAGCGCATGTAATCCTTTATTCTAATACCCACATCCTCCGGTACGTTATTAATTGCCATCACAATGATTATGTCAAGAAACGATTCAATATCTTTCGTCTCTATATCGTTTCAACGATTAGTATTATTCCGACTATTCCATTGTTCTTTTTATTCCTCTTAAAAGTTTGTTTGATTGACAATTCGATTAAAAATTTCTTCCGTGAAAATATTCCTGAACACTAAAATCGGCGATACATCTTTGGGAGAAATTGACGTAAAGCAACCATTATATGTATGAATTTCACTTATAGAATCAAGGTCCATTTCATTTTCATTGGAATATTCACTTAATACTTGAAGTCTATCAAAATCATCTGCTAATTCATCGTAGTGGAAATCGAAATCACTCATATCGCTCTCTTCATTGGCAAGTGAACTACGTGAGTCATCGTCAAGTTCATCGTTTTTAAAAGATTTCATCTGTGAAGTTTCAAATACAAATAAAATTGATAAATAAAATATTGATGTAACTTAACTTCTTTTCAAAAAATAGCGATGTATTCCCTCGACTGTAGGGAGAATCATATGAAACAAAATGCGTTTGTCTGTCTGCCTATCTGTTTGTGGGATGTCAAAGAAAACAATTTTTTTCGAAATTCTTCTTTTTAAGTCGAAATAGACTTTTTCAGAAAAGATGAACTTTTTCCAAAGCCTATGAAATTTTTGTGAAAAAAGTTTTTCCCTTTTCTGTAGGAAAGAATCTTCCATTTAAAAAATGTATGCATGTTTGTCTGTCCTAGTCGATCAAAAACGAGCTTTTTTATTCATCGGATTTTCGACTATTCTGCTTAAACTTTGTTGTAGGTTTTTCGGTTCCAGGAATCCAAATCCAAGGTCAGATTTTTAATCGAAGCTTTTATTGGTCGAGAGAATGACCAATGAGAAGGTAGCTTTTCAATTCATTGGCTTTTTTCGCAAGCTGATGAAACTTTGCCATAGGTTTTCAGGATCGAGGAGTGTTTATTGAAGATTCAATGTGGCGAGGCGTGAGTATGGATGTGAATGTGGATGTTGATGAGTTTGTGGATTTGGGTGTCGGTTCGTGAATGGGTTTGCGTCTAGGTATTGATAATAAAAATGCACGGACATGTACACTCCACCCACCCTCATCTGACTTCCCGTTAGTCAAAAAATCCATCAATCAGAAACGCAATTTTCTGTTTTTTTTTCTTTTCAGAGATTTCGTTATAATTTTCCGATGCTTGATACGTGCCAAATTGTCGAACTTGAATTTCTATTGACTGAAATGTCGCTGTTTGAATTCTGTTTTAGAATACAGAGATACTCACAGGACGGGTGGGTGTTAGGGAACTGCAAAATCACTTTTTTTAGTCCCGGTCCCGGTCATATATTTTTTTTTAGTCCCGGTCCCGGTCCCGGTCAAATTTTTTTCCAGTCCCGGTCCCGGTCCCGGTCTTTGACATTGGCTTCATTCCTAAAATCGAACAATTTTTTAACGATCTATGTACTTTTATGAATACATTAAATTGACATGAATAATTTTGATTCGTTAACATTACGAGAATTGTTTTTATATCCAGTGTTAAAGTGAAAGAATTTCATTGAAAACTCGAATAAATAAAAATAACCATTGAATTTTGTTAAAAATTCTCATGTTCTTCGTAGTAGTCATCTACTCATTTCTCTCTTCTCTTATATCTACTGCTCTAGCTAAGGGATTTATTATCGAATTGATTATTTATACTGAGTCGCCATTACTATTGTCAAAAAAATAAAATAAATGGCGACACATTGCATAAAAAACTGACCGGGACCAGTATGCAAAATTTTTAGTCCCGGTCCCGGTCCCGGTCCCGGTCCCGCAAAAAAGTCAAAATTTGGTCCCGGTCCCGGTCCCGGTCCCGCCGGGACCGGGACCGGGACCACTTTGCAGCTCCCTAGTGGGTGTGGGTGTTGATGCTCTCGATACTCACGCCCTCACCCCACACCCACACCCACACCCTAATTCTTAAATTGAAATGTAGATGGATACAGTTTTCATCTTTTTTCAAAATTTTCACTATTTGTGACATCGAATATATCGGTTTCAAAAGAGCCAAAACACCTACCCCCCGAAAATCCTTGATTTTTTTTTCAGAAGGCATTACTTTGAAAAGATATTAAACAAATGGAAGAAATGAAGAATGACGAATTATACCATGTGGCATGGTTATGGGATTTTTTTCTCTTTTTCAGTAAAGCACTTATGACATTTTAAGTGATCTTACGTTAGCTTGAACGAACGAAATTTTAATTGGAAGATGGGTATCGAGAGAACTCTATGAAGGCTAATACTGATAGCTAAGTAGAATCTTGAGAACAAACTTAACATATTTCTTAATCGATAATCTACTAGAGAACCGGTTCAACTAGGAACATAAATTAGGTTCTCTTCGTCTTGAAAAATGTGTAAAACGGGAGGTACTTTGAAATGATCAAGATTTAGAGATGTTTTTCTGAATCAGAGAAAAGAACCATCTGTTACACATCCTTATGGTTACAATTGAATGCATAAATCAAGCTTATATATTTATCCATGACAAGCAAAACTTTTATTATATTGAGTTGCTAAAAAAGAGAGCTTCTATAACAGAAATGCCTTCTTCCCTCTCAATAGCAATGTATGTGAATTATGGCCGTTTCACGCTATTTCCAGTTATATTTTAGCTTTTAAACACAAGCCTCCAACAGTGTCAAAGGTACTTATTCTGATGATTTCTTCTGAAAAAAAATTTCAGCTAAGTAGAAAGCAATGACTTCTCTTATCAGAACATGGCTTTTATCAATATACATTTTGATATTGTATGTTAAATAAATAATACTTTCTTTCAAAACTCATTCAGATGTCTGATTCTCGAGTGTATGCAATCATAATAACTGACCAAGTTAGTTCTATAGTATGAATATTCTTTTTCTCAATTATGAATATTGGTTAGAACAATCTGTTAGTTTCAAATAGCATTGAACAGCTTGAGAGCGTTCTCTAAATTAAGAGCGAAGCCTTGCTTCCACTAAATATGCATGCCACTCGCTTTTATTTTTCTCACACAAACATATATCCTTAAAAAAAAAATAAGAAACTATTTGTCGATGGTTATTTTCTATGGTCTCTTTCAAAGTATTCTCTTGTGCGTTTCTTTATACCGACAACTTTCTCTATCATTTTATTTCACCGCATTAAAGACAGGTATTCACAATGAATTAAAATGGAGCTCCGTTTCAGTTTACAATATATTTGCTGAACATTGTTTTCCGAGTTTTTAATCAAACTGCAACAAGTCGAATAGACAAGAGTTTCTTTACTTAATGATATCTCAAACATACTAGCATATAAAATATAGGAGCCTTTCAAATATCAATAAGTGCAGACATATGGAATTATCTTTACTTCCATTGTTCAATTATTGCTATTGAGTGCAATTGCAAATGATTCGCTGAGTTTGACAAGTAGTTCGCATAGAGAATGAACAACGCTGACTCACAAGCAATTAGCGTTCTATCTCGCAAACTTATTTGAAAGTGTTTTTTAATAGTTACATTTGTCGTTTTCTCAAATATACTGAGTCATAAATGATGTTATGCATAGATTCACAAATTCCATATCATCGTGTAAAATATCATCAACGATCAGTGATCTATGGAAACAACGATAGTTTCTGTGAAGTACGTCTTTATCTTGTTTCATATCTCAACTTGATTTTCTATTATTTTGCATAGAACTGAAATAATCAAAAGAAAGGTACTAATTATCATTGGTGTAATCATTGGTTCAATCCTTATAAATGCAGGGATCCTTTCATATGTTTTCTTGCATCGAAATCGGAAATCAGACTTCAACAGTATGTATACACTCATATATCCAACTAATTCTCAAAATGGAATAAAGTCGACAGGTTGTATATGATGGGCGAAAATTCTCTCGTGTCTATTTTTTTGTTCGACCTAATAATTTCACGACTAAAACAACAAGGGAGAGGAGTTTTGGTGAAATAGCAAAGAGTATACGATTTTTTCTTCATTTAACGAATGAATTCATTTGCCGTTGTCAGTCATGATTCTATAATATTGTATTTACCTGAATATATGTCGTTGTCAATTAGAGTCAGAATCTCAAGAACAAAAACTTCGAACTTGCATAAATGTCATCAGTCTTTTCTAAGCTTTTTGCAATAGGCTCCAAAATGTTGTACTTATGAAGTCCTTGCAAATCCGACATTGGTATTGGAAATCATTGTCTGGTGATGAACATGACGGATATTATATAAAATTTTCTATTTTTTCTTTTTTTTGTGAATGTAAACAAGAGTATCACTTGCATAAGCGTTCTAGCCAGAGGTGATAATCATAGAATGTTACTTTGCATACACGACTAAAATCATGAACAGCTGGAAATTATGCACACCAGATTATAATATAAAACCATCAGTATGTCGCATGTTTTAGGAGCAACAACAGGGACAAAAGCAGCCACAATAACGACGACGACGACGACAAGTATTACGTCGACCATGACGACAACAAGCATTACATCGACCACGACGGCTACAAAAAGTCAGTAGAAACAATGAGCTTAGAGAAGACATCAGACTATAATGCTAAAGAGTTGCATAGTATGACTCTTTCAATATATTTGAAGTAACTCATAGAATATAATCAGTAGTAGCATTTTTTATGCAACGTTCATCAGAAACAGCAGCGGCAATATTCCTACCTGACTATCTGTATTAGTTGAAGAAGACATTCAACATGAGAGAAAGAAGCAGAGTTACTGATTAGCTATGAAGCATTGATGTTATTACTTCTCAAGGCGCCCAAAAATCTTGCTTTTGATTCTAAGATCGACTCAATGGAAACGATAAATATAGTCAGTATATAAAATGCACTGGTTTGATTCAATATATCATTTTGAAATACACATTTCAATCTCACTTCGATAAGGTGTTAATCATAAAAGAGTCAGAGACTGTACAAATCTCATTTCAAAACAAAAAGACTCATAATACATGAAACTTTGTTACTAATAAATGAACAATACAAAAACTTATGAAAGGAATATTAGTTTAAAAATTTACAATTACATCAGTAAGAAAAAAATTCAGTGCATTTAATTCGTTTTAAGAAGACGTTCGGAACATTATTTCGATACTCTAAACAAATATTGAAAATGAAATAATAGCATTTACAGCAGCTTATCTAGATCTACAATAATCGAGTTGCATCTCTGATGCGTATCTAGTTAATCATAAAAAAATCTTTAATGTCTAGATAGCATCTTCATCAATTTGGCATTCAGTCAACAGTATTCATATAGAATACCAAATGTCACATATGGAGTTGTCATCGGCGATTTCAATCATGACAACTGCATGGATCTGACTGTTTTCAGTTACTTTGAAAATTGTTTCTACGTTTTTCTTTGCTATGCAAATGGAAGCTTCGAATCACCAAAAACGTTTATGACTCAGAATAATCCAAGGGTAGGTGCCGTGAGTGACTTCAATGGAGACAGTCATGAAGATATAGCTGTTGTTCACCAAGGCAACGACAGTGTCGGTGTTTCACTTGGTCTTGGTGATGGTACTTTCCTTCCGCAAAAAAATTTTGCAGTTGGTTATTTTCCATCTTCGGTTTGTGTCGAAGATTTTAATGGTGACCGACATTTCGATTTGTTGGTAGTCAACTTACGTATTAGTACTATTAGCATTCTTCTCGGTGATGGCACTGGTAGTTTTGCGTCTCAAAAGTATTTTGCCACCAACCCTTATCCTGAACTAGCTGCTGTAGCTGATTTCAACCACGATAATCGATTGGACTTCGCTACTTCCAGCTATGGTACTGGTAATGTTGATATATATCTAGGAGTTGGTAATGGTAATTTCCGTATGTTAGCTACCAATCACGTTGGTAGTAATCCGTTCGGGCTGGCTTTGGGCGATCTGAATGGTGACCATAAAACAGATATAGTAGTTTCAAATTGTGGTAATCTTACGATCAGTGTTTTACTCGGCAACGGTAACGGTACTTTTCAAGCATCAGAGTACTACATGGTCGGCTTCTGTTCAATGAGTCTCGCAATTGGTGACTTGAATGGTGATACTTACTTAGATGTCGTTGTTCCCAATTACTTCGAGAATTATTTTCTTGTACTTCTCGGTGATGGAACCGGGGCTTTCTTCATATCATCACGTATTTTTACATATGGCTATCCCACATCAGTAGTTCTGTATGACTTCGACGATAATGGAAGACTGGATATAGTTTTAGGTCATGCCTCGGGATTCGGATCGATATTTATGAACGAATCTTAATAGGTTGTTTGCATGGAACTTTAATAGACTCATTCATATACTCACATTAACAATCATCTGCACCAAGACCTAGACACTACCCGCGCGATTAATATAATTGATTATCTGTTGCAAATATTCAATGATTTGAAACATTGAGTGGTGTGTCAGTAGCTACCACTCCGAACATAACAGATTTTATTCCTAATGATCAACAAAAACATGGCTTTCCTCATATAAGGATTCCATTTAGCTTTCTAAAAAACGCGAAAGCATACAAACCGTAAAGTGTTTCATGTGCAATATCTATAATATATTTCATTCTGTCATAGAAGGATGTATGTGTGGGTATGGGTGTGGGTGTGGGTGGGTGGGGTGTGGATGTAGTTGTAGGGTGTAGGTGTGAGTGGTGTGGATGCGGATATTGTCTTTATTTTCTAGCACAGTCAGACACACCTACACTCACACCCCGCAACGAAGACACCAATGTGCTGATGAATATACAAGACTCACCATCTATTCAAGACCTCCCCACAGATAATTTGGAAATATTTACTTTGATTTGGTGCAATCATAGTATTCATTCAGACTTAGTAATTCATTAATTATATTTAAAATTACGTCAAGTGATTAATTATCTCAAAATGTTTGACAGTATTAATGAATGTTAAAAATATATTCAAGAAACAAGTAATGAAGATAATAGAATGATTTTAATTGTTGATAATAGCTATGGTCAACAACTTGTACCCATGGTTCATGACTTGCAGACATTATTGGCTATTTATATTTATTATTCAAATGTAGAGAAAGCGGAAGAATGGTCAAAATAGTTTAACAAGGTAGGATAAATACATGGCTTAAATAATGCAAAACACTATTACCATGTTCTATCACTATTATCAACATATGCTGTAAAGACTTTTCACTCCTTTGCAAATATCTGGAAAACGGAAAGATATAATAGGGCAATATTTCTTCTGTCGAAAAGAAAACTTAGTGACATATATTTGAACACAAAACTCATTGATTCGAAACTCAACAATTGTTCTTTCATTTTCGATATAATGCCTCGATCACAATATTTTGACAACTTGTTTCATTAGAACTTATCAATCTATTATTGTTTTGATTTTGTCACACATTCTGAGAGGATGCAGTCCCTCCATACTATAGGAGACATTTGGAAAATTTTGTCAATTCCAATAAACCGATGTTATGAGACTATATACTCTAACATCATAGAGATTGTGCTGTTGTATCTTTCTAAAGAAAACACTATCGTTTTGGATAATAAAGCACCGAATTTTAGTTATTTTTTTTGAAAACAAAACGTTTTTCATCAGAAGATTATAAAAAAATTATTTTGTTTTTGATCTGAAAATGGATAGCAAAAAAACGTTTCGCGAATTCCAGAACAATAGAAAAAATATGGTTATCGTTTCGCAAAGTTGCCACCAGTTCACTAAAATAAGTCTCTCATCGTGTTTTTTTCAAAAACTTCTATCCAAAGAATTCATTGGTGACCTCCGTATAGAAATTAGTTTCATAGCTTTGTGATACGAGAATAGTGTTTTCTTCAAGTAGTGATGGATTCCAATTGGTTTCTTATTTTCTTATATATGGGTAAGATCAATTGTTACTACAGTCGATGATTTGAGGGTGTGGGTGTGGGTGTGGGTGTGAATTAGATAGTTCGCCGTTCCACGACAACGCTGTTTCTGTCTTGGCGGGACTTCATCAGGTGGATCACTTAATATTATATCTCCTAGATAGTAATTCATTTCAATTATATGAAACATAGGAAATAGTCAAATTGTTCAATTAGCGTGTCTTCGAAAAGGTATTTGGGGAACAAATAAAACATTTGGAAGAATAGTTACTTTTCAAAATTAATTCCTCTTTTATTTTATTCAAGCGTTATATTTTATTTTTATATTCGAGCTTTTTATATTTTATTTTGAAAAAATAAATAAAAAAAAAGATTATTTATTCTTGCTTATTTAACTTAATTTAACAAAAATATGCATTAAGAAAACAAAACAGAAATTCTTTTTTTTTGAATTGAATAGTTATATTTATATTTACTTGTTAGAAATTGATTCTCATTTAATTTCGTCGAAGAAAATCTTCATATTAACGAAAAGAATATATATTATTTTATTAATATATCAAATCAATTCAATAAAAATAAGTTACAATTTTTTTGTCATATTGTCTTTGTCTAAAACATGATATTTAATGTCCTGTTATATAAACTAAGATCAATTTTTATTTACAGAAAAAACTCTAGAAAATCTTATGTATTTTATTCTCGATTGATATTGTCTCGCATGTATAGGAATGTTGCAAAACCATAAAAAGTCACTTAAACTTCGAGTAACGATATTATTCTAAAATCTGAATGAGTTTCATAAACTGAAGATAATTTGATAATAAGATATATTTCTATTCGTTGAATAATTATTCAATTGATATTAAATTCGATAAATTAATACTATTATAGATATGAATAA
>CAJNOP010000214.1:178274-194206 GCA_905250075.1 Rotaria sp. Silwood1
AGTTAATCAAATAAAGAAAATGAATTTGGTAAATAAACAAATAAATATAGTCATTTATGATAGAAGAAACTTTATCAATAGAAATTAAGATGAGAAGAAAATAACAACCGATTATATTATATATGGAATAATCAGATTTATTGATTTAATATCAATATGATATATTTTAAACGTAAATCGAATGAAGAATAGATTATCTTGGTTATTTTTAAAATTTAATTAAATAAAACAATTATTTTAAGTAAACATTCGAGGAATAAAACATTGAAAATATTTATCAATATTTCATAACTAGCGAGAACCCGTGACATACTGCATGGTTTTTTTTTTCATCGAAAGCAAGTTTTTCGTGAGAATCAGAGGATTATCAGGGATACAATAGAAATCTTTATTTCCGTCCTATCAAAACAATGTATTATCATAGTTTTCATTATATTTTCAAACAACACATTTACAAAATTTCTTTGAAAACAATGTTTTTAGTTTTATGTCTTTCACTGTTTTTTTTTCTTCTTTGATGACTTCATATCTTGACAGACGTTAGAGAGCGAACTCTTGAAAAAGCAATGTATAGTTGTCCATGGCTTAAAACTGATTGTGGTAAAAGTAGTTCTAATCGATCAAAGGTCTGTCCTTGTGATTTGTTGATTGTCATAGCAAATGAGAGTCGAATAGACAATTGATGTCTACGTAATTTAAAAGGCAAAAATGGATCAGACGGTGTTAAAGTAATTCTTGGTATTAGAACTAGGTTTCCTTTGTTAGATTCAGTTGCCCCTTCACAATCAATCGGGTGATATTGTAAACGGTGTACAATGAACCGAATTCCATTGCATAGACTTTAATTAACATCGAAATTGCGAAGAAGCATAACAATTGCACCAATCTTTAGATTAAGTTTATGAGAAGGCATTTCTGATGGTGCAAAATTCTAGAATCTTTAACACTTAATCTTTAACCTTTAACCTTTCACCTGTCATAGACAGACAAGCAGACACTGAACATTATATATATAGATTAATATATAACAATTTATTTATTTTCATTTCGTTTTATTGTTATTATTCTTAATTAAAAAGCAACTAATCAAACGAAGAATTTATTTCTCTTTTACAATTTAATTTAAAGTTAAATATTTTTTTTTCGTAAAATCGACAAAAATAAATTTGAATGAATATTGTTAAATAAAATCGAATACTAAATATATATATAAGTAAAGACATATAAAAGATAATATATAAAATTTTATTCATCGAATACCTTGGCCTTGTCAACAATTAGCTATTTACATAAATATTGAAGATTAAGATAGAATAATCTATCATCACAATGACATAGATTATCTCTTTTATTATATTTATTAACGAAAACCTTGAAGATGATTTATTATAGATAGAAATAACCTTATTTATTCTCTTATATAAAGACGAATGAAGATAAATAAAAAGAATAAGAGTTTATCATTGATATAGAAAAAAAAATGTATTCGAATAAGTTAAATATTGCTTTGGTATTATTATTATTATTATTATCAATATTTTTTAAAATAACAAAGTCTGATGATAGTGATGATGATTATACTGATGATGATGATGATGATGATAATAATGAAGAATTAGAAGATTGTCGACAAGATATTGATATAAAAACATTTAAAAAAACCGGTCAACTTAAATTATGTGATTCATTAGAAAAAGCATCATTGAAATCTCGAATTAAATTAAAAATATTTACAAATCATAGTGAACAAATAATTCATATTCGAGCATTATCATTATCACCATCATCATTAAAAACTAATATTTTAAATAAATCACTTATTGAATTAACAACTGATATTATTGAAGATTTTAAATATCCAACTAGTTTATTATTTATTGATAATTTTCAATTTATTTCTTTTTCAACACTTAAATCAATATTATTATCATTAATTAATGTTGATTTTAATTTACTTGGAAAAAATTTAAAAAAAACATTATTTATTCCTAAAGGTGGACATAAACAAATTCTTAGTTGTTCAGGAAATTATTATCCTAAACAAAATATTCAATTATTAAATATAAAACCAGCTTTTACTAAAGAAATAATATGTAATAAAGAACCACAACATGATAAATTCTTTACACTTCAAGAAAAACTTTATCTTAATCGATCGGATGAAAAAAATTTTCGTTTAGTTCAAATTCATCAAGATGATCAAAATAAAATAAGTCGAACAAGTTGGTATACATGTAATAATCAAAAATCATGTAGTTTAGGTATACAAAATAAATTAATGTTAGATAAAACTGTTAATTATGTTTTGAAATTTTTACAAAAAAGTCGAGCTGAAAAAAAACCTTCATCTGGTTAAATCAATTTTAGAAATAAAAACATTTTCTTTGTTAAAGATCTAAAGATCTTATTTTTAATCTATTCATATATTTATCGATTTAATATTTTATTTGATTCGTTTTTTTTTCTTTAATTATTTTCAATCATTATTATTATTATTATTACTATTTTAATAACAGTTTAGATTTAAATAAACAAATGAAATAAAATAACATTCTCATTCTTTATTTTAATTAATAAAAAAATATTTCTATGTCAAATAATATTAATCTTAGTTGTTGAATATTATATCTCAAATAATAATTAATTTAAATTAAATAAAACAATTTTCAAAATGAATTTATTTTCAATTTTAAATCATTGTTAATAATAATTGCAAATTCGATTTAAATAAACTTCTTTGTTTTCTTTCCGAATAAGTCAAATAAATATTAACAAAATATCGAATTATTCATTTCTTTCAAAAAAGAAAAAATTTTTAAGTAATGATGTATATATTCTATCAAAAGTAAATCTTATTGATTTCCTTGAAATATTTACCATGTCCCGATGTTATATTCGTTTGTTTTACAATTATTCTTTATGTTGAAATAGTTTTTAACCAATCGAACTATTTTGTGAAACATGATCTGAAAGGACTGTTGAAGTGTATAGGGTAGAAATTTTGCACCCACTACCCCCTACAGACCGTGACAGAGAAACTGTAGTTCTAAAGCATCAGATAAACGGATAGCTCCAAATGTGTCGCAAAGAAATGGAACAAAACGATTTTCATTTTATTAGTAAAAATGGATCCATCGTGTTTCACATTTTGAATTCCGCAAGGTATTGCGCTAACAGCTTTTTTCTTTCAAGATTATTATATATATTCCAAAAACAAAAAAAAATCTTCAGTTCAATTGAGCGAATAAAACCTATTATTCAATGAATAATCTATATGAATAGTATAAGACTAGCTTCAATTAAATATTAAAAAAAACTGTAAGACGATTTAAAGCGAAATCCTATCCATCAATAAATAAGGTTTCATTTTTTCTTTTCAAACCGAATAAATTTTATTTGTTTATTGTTCTGAAAAAATTTTAATTAATTATTGATAGAAAAATTTTCAAATAATAAATAAAAATTTGATCAATTATTCATCAATATTATTCATTCTTACTATATTTATAATATGTTTAATTCATCTAGAATAATTTAAATCAAATTTATTTTTATCTTAGTTTTTTGTTTTTTGTTTTTTCATCAAAACTATTTAATTGCTTGGTTTATTTCATTCAATTTAATAAATTGACAACGATATGTTCTTGTTTATAAATAAGAATAATCATTATTAATAAGAGATTTATAAAACAATTCTGAATATAATTGTTAAAAATGAAAATTATTTAATAGAAATAATTATAATTATAGATAAATATATGAAAAATATTCGATATACTTGTTCACTTATTTTATAAATAAATATGATTAAAAATAGAAAAGTCTAAGAAAAAAAAAAAAAAACTTTCGAATTTGTTTTCAATGATTATTGTTTAAGTTGAACAAGTATGATATCACTTCTATAGAACTTTATTATTGTTATTAATATGAATAAATAATAAGAGAATTTATTTATTATTATTAGTTTAACTCTTTCATTCAATAAATTAATGAAAATCAATAGATTTATTTTATCGAAAAAATATTTATCACTATTTACAGATTAAATCTTTTCGGTTTATTTTGTCAAGAAAAAACAAATATATATTTATCAGTTTTTGTTTGTTTAGCTAGATTTTTAATCTCCGATAATCAAATGAAAATAATTAAGCAGTTTATAAACTAATCTATCATCGCTTGATTAATTAACTCTTTTTTTTTTATGTTTTACATATTATCAATAAAGAGTCAAGAAGGATGTCGATCACATTGTTAAATGGCATTTTTTGTTGTTGTATAGTTTTATTGACGAAAATGTTCACTCTATATATTATATTGACAGAACATATTAATTGTTCATAATTTATAAGGCCAATATTCATTTAATATATAAATTGAGTGTTAACCATTTTAAAAATGGTTGATTAAGTTACTTGTATAGAATTTGCCTAATGTATAATTATCAAAAATAAAACATGTATAAATGAATATAAGGCTTGTTCTATCAGTAACATTTTTATGTTTGAGTAGATATATTCCATATTCTCACAGTTTAAACTCTACTGACATTCGTTATTGACATAAATTATCTGACTAAAGTTTTTCTTAGGTCATTTTATAAGAAATTCAATTGAATACTATAACTAAGACATCGAAGATACTTTATAAATAAATTTAAGTTAACTGAAATGAAAATCAACAGATTTCATTTGAATTGACTTTTCATATATTAAGATTTATTTTCAATCTTTATTTGTCAAAGGAGTAATTTTCAATTTATTTGAAATTATTATTCTTGTTATTATTATAAAATATTGTCTATTAAATTAGATAAATAATAAAAATTTGTTCGAAAATTTAATGCGACAAAGTAATATAATGAGATTTATACGGATTATTTCGATTAATGATAATTAACTATGAATGATAAAATGAATGTATTAACGGAAGATATTATTGATAATAGATTGATCAAATAGTGAAAATGTCTTATGGATGTCGACGATTGATATTTTCTTTCGGAAAAGAATTTAATCAAAATCATATATTACATTTCGAGAGAAAAATCTTTAAACTATACGATTAAATAAACAACGTTTATTATATGTATACGAAGAACATTCTCAGAACAAAAAAAACGTCAAAATAAAACTAAATAAATGAATATTGATTAAGAAAATTTTCAAAAAACTATTCTCTCAATTAATTTTATACTTTTAAAGCATCAGGCAAATATATATATATACGATCGAAATAGACACTTTACTTTTTTTTAATTTAATAAAAAGATGAAAATCTCTAGGAAGAAAATCGAAACTATAAACAAATTCGATGTTTTTTATTTATATAATGATAAATCTTATGTTAAATAATTTGAATAAAATTTTAATTTGAAGATATTTAATGATGTTAATATTATTGTCAAAACTGTTTCAAATAAAAAGAAAGTGATTATTCGTATAAACATGACAACTGTTTAATTAATATAATATATAAATATAATTATGTATTATGTTTATATAATCAATCTTCTTGACAAATATATTTTGTTCTTAATAACTAAGGTTATGTTGAAATATATTATCATTTTATTTAAGAATTATTTATTTAATAACTCTCATCGAATAAAATAAAATATATTAGTCGACGATTATTTCGACATTTATAATATATAACTGTAAAAACAGGGTTTTCACGCAGACGATTTTACTAAATAATTATCTAAAAGAAAATATTTTTCTCTAATCTATAAATTTATTTTCTTTTGATTTTTAACGAAATTTGTTTCTATAGAATAATAATATTAAACAATATATTATTTCAATTAAAATAAAAACAAAAAAATAGTTCTACTATAAATGATAATAATAAATATTTTATATGGATTTGATGATATAATATATTAATATTTAAATTGATAATAACTCTTCATAAATAAATATATTCAATATAAAAATAAACATATATTATTGATTATTTGATAATTTTATTTTAATTTATAATTATTGATATATGAATATTGAAATTTATTTTCAATCTTATCTATTTAAATAAACCACTTTAGAGTTAAATTAAATAATTAGATTTTGATTTTCTCTATTTTTCCCAAATATTAAACAATGATAAATATATTATAGAAGTTCATATAAACACATTGAAGAAAACAAACTTTTGTCGAACTAATATTTATTCATTTTATTAATTATTGAATAAGATTGTCACGTCTATAAATTTGTTTGTTTTTTTTCATTGTTTATAATAATATTATAATTTGAATAATTTTTAGTTTTTAAAACTTATCATATTTATTATACTATTTCAATATGAATTTTTCTATTGAGATGATTTTATAGAAAAATAATCATCGAGAAATATTATTATCATTATCAATCAATAATAAATAGAATTTATTTAAATTTAATAACTTAACTTATACAAAAAAAACACAAAACAATTCATTATCTCTTTTATTATCTTTATCATCTTTAATAAATAAACAAATAACATTATAACGACGCAACAATCATATTCAAATTAAATAAACATTTTTATTAATATTATATATATATGTGTGTGTGTGTGTTTTATTAATTGTGTTCAAATAAATAAAAGATATGTTTTGTTTCATTAATAATATAATATAGTCAATTATTTGAATTATTATTCTTATCAATAAATCTGTTATCAATAATGATCAATTTTACCCTTGATAAAAGGATCACATCAGATTATTTTATTTATTCTGAATTGTCTTTACAATAATAATAATAAAATCGATTAACTAGTCAGTAAATAACTTAATTTAAATAATTGTATAAAATAATCATATTGAACTAAATATATATCGAATTGAAATAAAAAGATACATAATATAATATAATAAAGTTATCTGACGAGATTTATTAACAAGGTTATTTTTCTTTTGTATTTTTATATTATTTATTTTAATTGTTTTTCTCGATATTTTTCTATATCAATTAATTGAAATAAAATAAATAAAAACAATGTTCTCAATAGAAAAACTAATAACAAAAAAAAATTGATTGAATATTTAACATAAAATGAATTATTTAAATATTTAATAATTGAAATAAAATATTATTTATAAACAAGATTAATTTATTTCGAACAATATTTATATAAATATATATATTATTATCTATCTATATTTTTTTTTAGTTTTAAATAATTTATTCAAATAAAATAAATAAAAATTAATCGAGTTTATTTATTTATTTATTATTCAATATAGAAAAGAGAGTAAACATTTACAAATAAATGTCAATATTGCTTTTTTTTTCTATATTAAAATCAATAAAAAATCTTAAAGATAAATAACCAACTAAATTCTATTATAGATATAATTAGTTCATTTAGTTTATTTTAAGTAATCGATGGTTTTTTGTTTTTTTTTGTTAATTGACTTGTTATCATATTAGTTTTTAATTATTTCTAAATAAATTTATCTTTATTGTTAAAATTGTGTATTTATTATAAATAATAAATATAATAATAATATATAATTAATCATATTTGATAACACATTATAAATATATGAAAATTTATTTAATTCAATTTCAATTATTTAACTTTGAATTCATTCTAAATAATTAAATAAAATCTTTAACATTGACATATATATATATATATATGTATTAGGAAATAAATATTCAAAAACTAGACCTATATCAAAAATCGTTTTAGTGAAGACGAATAGATCAATAATAATTATTTTTCTTTGATTAAAATTAATAAAATATTTATTTAATCAAACATATTTTAAAAGTATTATTTCATATATTAATCATATATTATATAGTTTTATTTTATTCTTTATTTGAGAAAAATCATTAAATTAATTAAGTTTGTTTTTTTTGTTTTCCTATAATAGAAATAAATATAAATAAGTAAGTAAAAGCAAACTATATTTGACTCTAGTATTGTTTGACATATATACTATTCGTTTGATTTAATTTAAAATGATAAAATTTACATTGAGAAAGTTCGGAAAAAAATTCGTTAAATTTCTATTGAATATTATTTAAAATGATTTCACTTCGGAGAAAAACAAAAACGACTGTTTAAGTTAAGTTTGATATATGAATTTATTTATTTATAACGAAGAATTCCTTATTGACATATGTATAACAAATTCTTATAGAATATTTGTCAATCGATTTCTTCAATTATTTTTATTTCAAAACTTTTTCGAAATCAATTTGAAACAATTAGCTCCTTTTTTTTAAAAATATTTGACTATGATAACATGAGATCTTATTTATTTCATAATTATTATTGATATACTATCAAAGACACTTAAACAAAAAATATTTTGAAATAATATTAGAGACAAATATATAACAATTGTCTTATTCTAGACAAATTTTATCTAATTTCGAACGCTAAACGAACTATATTAAAAGTACTACAATGTTGTTTCAACAACACGGAATATATTTTTGAGTAAAACCATAGAGAATCACGCAGTGCTACTAGGAATAATCTGACGAGTATTGGGATTTTTCTTGTCGTGTTTAACATAAACCGGAATTTCTTAGAGTCAAATAGTGAAGAACATGATTATAACCGCAGTATTAAATATTATCGTAAGTAATACTTTTCCAAAGCGCCTTGTTCTTGGTTCTAACCACAGTATCTTATTCTACAGGTTTTCAGTTTAATTTGCATTGAATGTTCATTGTTGTCGTTAGAGATTTCTTTCAATACATATTGAAGTATGAGAGAACGAGTAAAAACAAAGAAGTATTCTAATAAATTTGTCACTTAAAATAAACTTTTTGTGTAATTAAACTTGTAGAAGTTGACTGCACCAGTCGTTGAAGGGTAGATCAATTGACTACGTCTTGAAAATATCGCTATTTATCTCTCAATATTGAAAAGCTAAATATATAAAGTCTAACTTCTGTCTCCTATTAAAACTGATCAAAAGCGCGTTTTTTTTGCGAAATGTTTTTCTGTGGGTGTATACGTGTTTTTTTTTGGTATTCTTTTTCTAGATTATTTATTTATTTACTGTACAATGTTTCAACTCTTTAAACAACTATATGAAATTCGTCAAATGAAAATCGATGCAGAGTGATCACTCTATATGAAATTTCGTGTTCTATTGAATATTGGATGCAACATCTATGATCCATCTCTAGTCTAAGTATCTAATCGATCAATGTAGATAGTTATATGAAATAATTCGAATCTATATAAAATATTCATATAGAATAGTATCAACTCAAATTAATGTATTATCATTGATTATAGATAATCGACATATTAATAAAATACATTAATTATTAAAGTGAAAGAAATTCTATTATTTAATTCAATTAATAATAGAAGTAACGCTCGTCTATGTGACTCACTTTATCCTCTATTGAATATTTGAATGTTTCAGTATAATACACTGCTGTATCAGTGTCAATATTAATGTAGGCATCAGTCTTGTTGTATACAATGTCATGTGTGATACTTATTCCCATTAAGTTCATTCAATAAAAGTTAATAATCACATAGTAATATCGAAAGAAAATCTATATAAGTTACACTAAGACAGGAATATCCATATGTCCTGAAAAAAAAATAGATTATATTCAATATGTAGAGATCATTAATAAAGAAAGTATATTAACGACACTAGCTTGAAAATTCTAATAAATATCCGTACATTTATCAGTATATGAACCGGCATATTTCATTTATCAGTGTCCGCTACAAACATATGTGTGTTTAGCTTGACTTTTAGATTAAAATAAATCATCGAATTCGACAAATAATTTCAAAAAACTCAAATAGATTTCGACAAGTGAATACGCATAAACACGAACACATTAATGACAGAAAAGCTTATTTTATTTGACATAAAACTTCCTTCGGATAGATTGAACTGAATTATCACACCTGTTCTTACATTTCATTAATAAATCCTTATTAGTCTTTTCTGATAATTCTGCTTCCTATTCAATTCACTAGATCTAAACTGTAAACATATTTTTGATGGATAACAACAACCGGAAGTATTCTTTCAAAGAATTTGACAATGTAGCAATAATATATCCTCCATTATTTGAACGCACTTAATTAATAGCTATTTATTCTGTTTTTACCCTAAAACAAAGTGACGTCATTTTGATATATTTATTTATATAACCTTCTTCGAGTCCTAGTTATGACAATTTCTATCAATCAAAACTTCCGCTGAAAAACAAATGCAAACAATGAAATAATAAGCCAGAACAAAAAAGTAATGCGAGTAGGCGAAGATACCGATAATATTGAATTGAATTTAGGTATTATGTATATCAATGTAAGTATGTATCTGAATATGAATAGGTTGATCTTGTTCTGTTTCACATCCACATCGTAGAACAATCTCAAATATAGTTTACTGTAGTGAGGTTGTCGAGCCTGTAATCTCGTTAATACATCTGAATAAGTTACTCTTTGAATCATGGTCAGATCACAGGTTCATTTTATTTCATACCACTTCATGTTTAATGCATTGAAAACAGATTGTTTCTCTAAAAAAAACTTACCTTAACGATAGAATTTTAACTGGAAACATTCAGCTATATACTTCTTTAGATCGAAAAAAAACTGAAGCTCAAAATTTTGAAAATTCGACTTCGGTGACCTCAATTACCTTTAGTGTAACATTATAAGTAACGTCTAAGTAAATTTGACCTCTGATGTTTTTTTGATCTTTAAAGATAGAAACACATTTAGTTTCACATAATTGTTGGTAGAGTCGAGGGTATAAATGAATTTTAGGTTAGATCAATATGTGTCTAGATAATAATTGATTAATAGAATAATTAGATTTAATTTTAAATATTTTTTTGTTTAAGAATGAAAAACATTTATTTGAAATATTTTTCTTTTTTTTATTGTTTTTATTTTCTAGACTAAAACTAATATTATTTTATTGAAAAATTTAGAATAAATATATTAAATTCTATTCTAATAGATAATTATTCTATAATAAATGATAAATAAAATAAATATATTATATTATGGATGAGCACCCAAAGGTAAAAGTGATTTTTTAAATGTTGAATTAATAATAATAGCAGCACAACCATACCATGCTATAAATGCAGTTATTATTCCAAACCATCCTCCTATATTTATAAATAAAGGTAAATTAGCAAGATTTCCAATAATTAAAAATAAAAAAGTTATATTAAGTATAGTAAATAAAATAAATAAAAATTTTGATGTTCGAAATGCAGCAATATTCATTATTAATGTAAATATAAACCAAGCTAATAGAAAAAGACCTGTGGCTTTTTTTACATTTACATCTAAAATTTGTTTTAATTGTGGTAATATAATATGAACATAACCAGCAAATGACATCCAAAAAGCTCCATAACTTGTAAATGCTGTTGCACCAAATATATTATTTAATTTAAATTCCCACATACCAGATAAAAATTGAGCTAAACCACCATAAAATAATGCAACTGGTAAAACAACTGGTTCTAATTTAATATTAATTAAATATGAACCAGCATTAAATACAGATAAAATAAATGTTGTTAATGCAAATGCACCAAGACCAAGTGCACCTGGATTTGCTATTCCTGTTTGAGTTTGAGTTTTATTTCCAACACGACTTAATAATTCTTGAAATTGTTCATTTGATATTATTACAGAACCAGATGAATGATGAATATCACCTGTTGAACTTTTTATTGGAATCTTCAAAAACAAAAACAAAAAAAAACATATAATCATTTTTAAAGATAAATCTTTAAACATACCACTGTTGTTCCAGTTGATTGAGATATAAATGGTTCAGTCTCTGAAGTTTTTGTTGGAACTTTTGACATTATACAATTTTCGTTATATTTATCAAAAAAATGAAATAAAATAAAACCTATGAAAATAAATATTGAGAAAAAAAAAACAGTCATCATATATTTCTCACTCTTCAATATTTATTCATTAAAAAAAACATAAATTTATTATGTCGAATTAAAGTAGTTTGTTTTTTGGTTTTTTTTTTGATTAGAAAAAAAAGAAGAGTAAAAAAGAAAAAGCGAAGAAGAATGTAATCATATTATATCGATATATTAAAGAAAGAAAAATGAGGCTAATGACCTTGCTTGACAACGGTATAGACAAAGAAAAGAAAAAACAAAAATATGCGACAGAACATATTCTATCATCAAGGACACGAAATTAGTTATTTATCTCTTTGGAAGAATATTTTTCCTTATAATGGAACATTAAAATAGCCATGGCCTTTCATATACATCAACCTAATTATGATCGACATACACAATTATATTAGCAGTTTTATATTTATTCTATTGGTTAATATATATACATATTTATCTTCTCTTACTTTATTCATTTTGACTATTATAATAGAGTTAATTTGAAAACTTTATCATTTAATTAACAAATATTTGAAAATATCCTTAAAATTTTCGAATAAATTTATTCGATATTCGAATTTACTAAAATTAGACTGAAAAATAGATGGGAAGAAACTATAGACTGATCATCCTTATTTTCTCCTAGAAATTTATAAATAATCTTTATTCTTAAATAAATGAATATTTTCTATTATATATTCATCAGTAGGATATTCAATCAAACATTAACTTCGTCGATCGGTGTAACTTCGATACGACATATACATAGAGAGAGAGAGAGAGAGAGAATTGATCCTGTTAATCTATTTCTATAAATAATATTAAATATTTAAACGAAATAATCTCTATTAAAGGTCATTTAGAAGAAATTCTTTGGTAAATAAATCAGAATTAAGTTAACTTTATCTTAATTGAGTAAAATTTTATCATTCTTATTTATTTAATAAATTATCTTGAATATAATTTATATAATAGAATTATTGTTTTCAATCATTATATCAATATTAATTCAAAATAAAAAACATTTTATTTTAATCGGAAAGTTTTTTCTCGAAGATTTTCTATCTATTGAAAATTTTTATAGAAAAATCTTTTTTTTTTTCAAAAATTTACGAAGTTGATTTTGGTCAACAATTAACATCCTTCAGTTATTCTATATAATACATTAAAATGCTCTTTAAAAAGTAATCTATCGATAAGATTTCGAAACTAATTAGTTTATTCAACGGAATGAGATTTTTAGAGAAAAATTTTCACATCTCCTTTTAACCTTTGACCTGTTCTTATGTGTGTGCGTGTTAATGCGTTCGATGATAAATAGAAATCTTTATGGACAAAAAAAAAACAATAATTAACTCAATTAAAAGTAAATATGAAAGAAAAATAAATGAAGAAGGTATTGATAAAAAAAACAATGTTTCAATTTTTAAAAAGTCGATCAATAGATCTTACTGATCATGAGTTATATATTAATAATCAATGAATAAATCTTTCTCTTATTTCTATAGAGAACTTGAATATATAAACCAAAAATAGTTGATCATATATATATATTTGTATGGATATCGTCATTAGAAATACTCAATATGGTAAATTTGTAAGTACGTTTAGTAGTTTCCATTAAATTAGGATGATTGGTATTAAAAAGCATATTCTTTTTTAATAGAAATCTTAAACAAAGTACTTTAAACTATCTAACAAAAGCAACAATTGAAGAAAAACAAAAAGAAATTTCTATGACGATGATCAATTCGATAATAGGAAATCTAAACAAGATAAAGACAAACACCTATTTAATAATCACCTTAGAAATGAACTAACTAAGATTAAGATAGTTTCATTAAATCGTAAGTACCTTAGGTAGTTTACTTTTGCTTCGGGTAGTCTATGTTAAAAATATTGATTAGAATTTGATTGATTTTGTTTTGGAAAGGTCAAAGTCAATTGGAAAGAAGAATCAATACGGAATAAATCTAAAAAAAGACAATAGATGGCATTGGAAGACAAAATGCTTCGACGAAAAGCTTTAACGATAAAAAACAAACAAACGTAATTTTACTCGTCTTCTATATTATTGTCATAGGAGACAATACATTACATATATATATATATGTATGTTAGTAGTCTGTTATGATCAGAATGAAGTATAAAATGAAGGACATAAGCGTTTGTCTTATAGGAAATAAATAAATTAAATTTAAAATAGATTTTTATTCCCTCGACTGTAGGAAGGGTCATATGAAAAAAAATAGTTTGTGTGTGTGTGTCTGCATCGGGATCAAAAAAACATCGGGGTCAAAAAACTTCCAATTTAGAAAAATTTTCATAAAGGTTGACGAAAAGAAATCAAGGTCGGAGAATCCGAATCTGAGGTTAGTTTCTCGAAATTTTAAATTGAATTTTTTTGGGTTCAGGAGAAAAGGTTTTTTTTGAGAAAATAAATTTTTCTCGAGTGTAGGAACGATTATATGAAATAAAATAAGTTTTTGTCATAGTGGAAGGTGAAACATCATAAAAAACGTTGGCTAAGTATTTGATTATCGTGCTTTTAATATTGAATTTTCAAGCAATTCAATTTTTCAGAATGAAAATTGAGTCAATCCGACATATGTGATAAGTTCTCTCTTAATCATCTGTTTCATAAGTGGGTGTCCATGTCCATGGATTAGACTTGTATACTTCTGTCTGATACAGTCGAGGGTCAAGTAAGTCTAACCGAGGAACGTTACTTGTTTTTTCATATTTCTAATAATGCTTGTTTGGTAATAATAAATTTTTATTTTTGTTGATTGTTTGATAATAATGTTGTTTATTTAATATATAGATAAAAGATAAATAAATATTCTATTAATTATTGATATAGGAATTATATTTTATGTTGGAAATGATCAAAGAACTATTCTCTTTAAGGTTAGTTCAGTTCTATTTATTATTTTCATATTTGAATTGATATTATTGTTTAATTAATGATTATTGACGAAATCATATATATATATATATATTGATTTCGTTAATTATCTTCAATTGAAATAAATTAAATATAAAAATAATTAAACTGTTGAAAAACTAATATGTATTTATAGAAAATATTTATTGTTATTAACGATAAAAACATTTTTTTTTGTTTTTACAATCGATATTATAGTCGAATGTAATATTAATTTGAGCTATATATATTCAATTAATAATGAAAATGTATTCAACAAAATAAATTAATTTAATATATTGAATATTATTTAACTTAATTGAATTTTTATGAATTTATTTGATGATAACAACAACAAAAACGAACAGAAGAGAATATTTAAAAAAACAAAATAATTTCAATTTGTAAAAACATCTGAATATGTTAAAGGAAAAATCTTATTTTATTTTTCATTATATTAAAAATATTTTCAAATATGATAGAAATAAGAGGAAAATATATTTTCCTATGTATATATTATTCTTAATTAAAATCATATTTATTTCAATGTGATTAAACAAAATTAATATTAAAATATAATTATTGATTTATTTCAATAATTTATTCAATTATATTTATAATGAATATAATATCTATATATATAAAGTGTTATATAATAATATTAATCTGTAAAATATGTTATAATAAATAAGTAAATGAATATGATTATATTTAAATAGATGTATTATTTGATGTTTTTTTATTTTTTTAAAAAAATACTTATTTTTAATTTGAATTAATTGTTGAAAAAATGTTAAACATAAATCAATCTGATTTATTTTAAAAAAAATAGTTGAAAATGATATAATATTATTGATAAATATGTTTATTATAATAATATATTTGCTTGAATAAATAAATTAAAAAACACAAAACAAGTGAAACAATTGATTTTATTCAATTTAATTAAAATATTCTTTATCATAGTTAAATTGTTAATGAAAATTAATTTAAAATAAAATTGAATAATTAGTATTTTAAATAAATTATTTTTTTTAAATAGGAAAGAGATTTTTTTTTATAAATGAATTTAATAAAATAATATTTCTAAATAAATATGTTAAAGTAAATATAAAAATAAAAAATAATAT
>CAJNOP010000214.1:194306-231895 GCA_905250075.1 Rotaria sp. Silwood1
ACACTGACCGATTCTAGAAGTGTACTCACTTTTTGAGTACACAAAAAGGTGAAAATAAGATATATTTTCCTAGATCTTGTTTATGATGATGTCAATATTTTATCACATGTTCGCCTTATAAGAAAGTAATGATAGAAATATTTTCTATTTTTTGTCAGTCCTATTGATAAACATAATCTCTATTCATTTGATAAATAACAATTGTATTATTTATAGGTATATAATACTAAACAAAACGAAAACATTCATTTAGATAAATTGATCATTTAAATTAAATATTCCTATTAAATTAGATAATAAAACAAGAATTCTAGAAGACGTCAATCGTAACATGTCAAAGATAAGTGTTTTTTTTAAGTATGGATTTTTATCATATTGAATAATTAATCAAAACATTAAATTAACTATAATAGAATAATTCCATTTGAAAATAAATATCTTTTTTAAATAAACAATATATATATATGAAGTTGATATTAATTGTTTTTTAAAATATATCAATGTGATTAATGTCATTCAAGTTACATTCATCTAAAAAAGATTTTATTTCTCATAAATATCAAATAGCATACTTTATTCTATAAAATGGTAAGATATTATTATTAAGTCTATCGTTATGTTCATAAAATATTGATATTAATTAAGGATAAATATTTAATCTAATCATAACTAAGAACTGTCGAGTGGCATGAAGAAAGTATTTTCTGCTTGATGTTGACTGAAGAATGTGGATCGTTGCTGGTACAACTAGAAGTGTGTAATCTGTCCGTGTATGGGAATGCACGTTTCAGGTAATTTTTGATTCTACGAATGTTTCGAAAAATAGTTTTGTTCATGTGGAGAAAAACTGCAATATGTCATCTCTCTGATCTGAAGTTGAGTTTTATGTGTTCTCTTCTGATTCTCTGTGCACGTGAGTGCATGAAACATATCACTCTCTATTGTTTTAGTATGATACTTAATTTCATTGTTTTGTTCTGATGTTAATAATATAGTAGTGAAAGAGTCACTACATAAGGTTATTCAATACTTTCCCTAATTTTCTTGTTTTCTATTTGATCATAGTGACTTTCTTGTTCGTTTGTATTCTTTCTACCTGTCTTTCCTTTTGTATCACTGTTCTGACATCTTCGATATTTATTCTTTGATTTCAGATTACTAGATTGTTACGGTTTGAGCTGTAGAAATATGAGGTTAACATGCATTTATTGTGATTGGAATGGTCATAAGGACAAAGAAACACGAGCATTGCACAAGATACCACCCAAGGTGACAAGCTCAAACTGAAGTTTACGGAAAACGATGTGGAAAATTTCTTTGAAATCTTCTAGAAACAGAAAAAATTGTAGATATCTTCAATGACAATGGACAGGAACAGGAACAACCATGTTCTATGAGTATTTCATTCTCACTTCCACCACTCATCCATTTGAATTCTTCACCTATGTTTTCAACTCTTCTTTTGATGAATCCGACGACCTATTTCATTGACGATCAATTACTATCGATGTCCAAGTAACTGAAAAAAACTAACAGATACGATTGAATAAATAAATCTGGACGAGGTTAATTATAAGTTTTTAATTTTTAATTTAATATTTTGTTTATCTTAGATAATTGTTGATTTATTTTCATTTTTATAATGATACTAATACAGCAATAAAATGGACGTTCTCATTTAGTTAATTTTATTGCTCGATATTTATATATATATGATCAATAAATGAATTTATTTATTAAATGTGTTAATACATTATATTCTTATTTACATATACTATAATAGGTTTATAATAAATCTTATATAGATGTATGAATAGTTTATGTTGGTGGTTTTTTCATCTGATGATGGTATCCGTGAAATAGATACCGAAATATCACCTTTGTGTGAATTATGTCAAAATTTTAGCTGTTCTTAATTTTTTATTTTATATTTCGCTCGTCTTACATAATTGTGCACTTATTTTCATTATTAATTATTTTGACTTATTAGATGATATTTTTTGAAAGATATTTTCTTTTGCTCTTGATATCGACGTACGTGTTTGATCAATCAACAGAATGCTCTTATGCTTATGTACCATGCATTTTAGCATGATCTGGTCTTCTTTCTTATTTTATCGAAAACAAATATCAAACAATACATTTCAAATACCTAAATTTCCTTTTACAACTCAGCAGACGAATGATTTCACAAACAAATATTTTTTTCGCAGTATGTTCTAAGAGTGTACAGCTCACACTTATAAACATTCAATTGAGCGTAAGAGTTTTTCTTGTCTCGGTTACGAAAGGAAAGTTACGGTTGTCACCAGTTACGCGGCAACGTAACTAGTAATGAAAATATTCTTAAGATAACAATTTTGCCATAAAGTTTTACTAAAGATAATCGGGGTCGAAGAATCCGAATTTGTAAAGCCTTTTTTTGAGATTCATCATCCTGATTTTTCAATGGGAGATAGCATTTTCGGCTCCGGTCACCTTCGGTTAAACTTTACAGAGGATCTTGTTTTTGAAAAATAGCCTTTTCACGGCGAAAAAAAACAAGAAACTGAAAATTTCGAGAAATTGAAGTCAGATACAGATTTTTCGACTTAGGTCGTTTATGATCAAACTTTATAGAAAAACGTTGTTATTTGCATATAACTTGCTTATTATTTGATAAAAGCGCGAAGCTTCCATTACTATTAATTATTTAATGACGTAACTGACAAGCGACTGTAACTTCGCTTCCCTTTTCCACTCAGACGAGAATGCTTACACTAATGAGAGTAAAGCCGTGTTCGAATATATCTAGTTGATTCATCAAGCTCGAATTCTAGATTCGTGCCTTAGTCCCAATGAGAAAATATCGAGCTTATCAAGATCGATAATTCAACGTCTAGCATACTATGATTAGGTCAAAAAAAATTCGAAATTTTTATACATTTTTGGATTTATTTACAAAAGCCAAGATGCAGATAACGCAGCATTTTGTGTTAAACAAACCGTATTGAAAACTGATCTGATAGTAGTTGCCATTTTGCTTGCCTTGGATAAAGACAGCTGTTCATTGAGACTCAATCCATTTTTAACCTTCTACAACCCTTCACGCCAAACGCTTCTCCATGAATAATTTTGATCAGTTTCTCCAACCAAATAACAAACATCTTTCATAGCTTCATCTGCACATCCAATGTATGTTTATGAACTCCGTTTTTCACAAGCAGTCATTCTACAAACCAGAATATACTAATACTTTCGTCATGTACAGAAATTCTCCAATCAAGAACTCACATCTATGGTACGATTTTGGGAGGCGAGCAAATCTTCTGTTATGCCACCCTCTTCATCGCTATGAACAAAATTAAGCACTAGAATTCTGCAGCAAAATACATCTAATCGAATGACCAACCGAAAATTATTCAATTCAAAAACAAAACACATCAATCTGGGCTTCAAAAGATCACTCTTCTCAAAATAAAACAAACTTCACAAAACAACACATCGACATCATGCAACTAGACGATGAACAACGTGATGTTTAAAAGCACGAGCGTCAATACAAAAAAACTTTCATAAGTAGAATTCAATAGCCATCTTTTTCACACTTATGGGAAAATGGCACCACCTATCCCGATGAAGAACACAGCGCAACAAAACATCGATATTGACCATGCGACTTCATAAACCACAGCAGCATTAGACGCACTTGCAGATGCTTGCTGCGACGGACTCACTTGACCTGACAACGAAGAAGTAACCGTTGTATTTACTACTCTCAGCGAACTAATACCAGCAGTGCTCGATGACAACGTACCCTGTGTGACGCTTGTACTATAGGATGCATTAGAAGCATTCCACGGCGAACTCGTTGACGAGAGACCTGTTATGTTGGCCAGCATAGACAAGTTCGATACCGCTGTAATAGGTGGGGCTGCTGTTATGTTACCAGCCGCAGACATATTTCCTGGCACACTGGTTAGTTCTACGGCTGTCATGCTCGCATTCACCGATATATTCAATGGCGCCATACTTGACACTGGTACTGTCATGTTTCCTTGCGTAGACATATCCGGGATCAAACTACTAATAACTGATGCTGTACCGTTAGCCGACGTGGACATGCTCCATGGTGCACTAGTAGTAACTGGCGCCGAAGAATTTGATAGTGCACTCGTAGACAGTATGGCTGTCATGTTCACTGGCGTAGGCATGCTCGACGTTTCACTGACCAGAATATATACTGTTATATTGCCTGCACCGGATATGTTCATTGGGGCACTCGTAGGTGGTGTCATATTGGTTGCCGCAGACATGTTAAAAGACACACTAACTGCTGGTGCCGCGGAACTGTTGACCGTCCAAGATGTATTCGGTGAGGCACTTGAGAACGCTGATGCTGACGTGTTAGCTTGCACAGACGTGTTCAAATGTGTACTAGCAGACGGAACTACGGTCAAATCTGTTGTCCCATACATATTCGACGGCGCAACAATTGGTGATGCTGCAGTCATGTTGCCTGGAGTAGAGCTGCTGGCAAGTTCAGTAGTTGTTGATATTGCTGCTGTCATGTTGGCCACACCATACATATTCGATAATTCACTGGTTAGTGGCTGTCCAGTCACATTGGCCATAGCATACGTATTAGATGGCGTACCACTTGGTGGGGATGCTGTCATGTTGCTTGGCATAGATGTGCTGGAAATTTCATTGGTTAGTGATGCTGTTGTTGTCATGTTGACCATTCCATACATATTCGATAACGAACTAATTAGTGACTGTCCAGTGACATTGGCTGTAGCATACATATTAGATGCTGCACCATTTAGTGAGGGTGCTGTGAAGTTGGTTGACATAGATGTGCTAGAAAGTTCACTGATTAGTGATGCTGATGCTGTCATATTCGCCATTCCATACATATTCGATAATTCACTGGTTAGTGGCTGTCCAGTTACATTGGCTATCGGATTCGTATTAGATGGTGTACCACTTGGTGGGAATGCTGTCATGTTGCTTGGCGTAGATGTGCTGGAAATTTCACTGGTTGGCAATGCTGGCGTTGTCATGTTGGCCATTCCGTACATATTCGATAATTCACTGGTTGGTGGCTGTCCAGTCACATTGACTATAGCATACATACTAGATGGTGCACCATTTAGTGATGGTACTGTCATGTTTCTTGGCGTCGATGTGCTGGAAATTTCACTGGTTGATGATGTTGGCGCTGTCATGTTGGGCATTCCATACATATTCGATAATGTACTAATTAGTGACTGTGCAGTCACATTGGCTGTAGCATACATATTAGATGATGCGCCGCTTGGTGAGGGTGCTGTGAAGTTGGTTGATGTAGATGTGCTGGAAATTTCACTGGTTGGTAATGCTGGCGTTGTCATGTTGGCCATTCCATAGATATTTGATAATTCACTAGTTAGTGGCTGTCCAGTCACATTGACTGTAGCATACATGCTATATGGTGTACCACTTAGTGAGGATGCTGTCATGTTGCTTGGCGTGGATGTGATGGAACGTTCACTGGTTGATAATGCTGATGCTGTCATGTTGGCCATTGCAAATATATTCGATAATTCACTGGTTAGTGGCTCTCCGGTGGCATTAGCGGTAGCATACATATTCCATGGTATACCACTTGGTGGCGATGCTGTCATGTTGCTTGGCGTAGATGTGGTGGAAGGTTCACTGATTAGTGATGCCGATGCTGTCACGCTAGCCATTCCATATATATTCGATAATGGAGTGGTTGGTGGCGGTCCAGTTACATTCTCTATAGGATTCATATTGGATGTTGCACCATTTGGTGAGGACGCTGTCATGTTGCTTGGCGTCGATGTGCTGGAAAGTTCGCTGATTGACGATGCTGATGCTGTGGTGTTGCCTACCCCGAACATATTAGATGTTGCACCCGTCAGAGACGATGCAGTCAGGTTCGCCGTGGGATACAGATCAGATGGGCCACTAGTGGGGAGAGGTCCTGTTATATTGGCTGGCATATATGTGTTTAATGGTTCACTAACGAGTGATGATGGTGTCATGTTGGATGGGATAGATGTGCTGGAAAGTTGAGTCGTTGGTGATGCTGATGCTGTTAGGTTGGCCATTCCATGCGTATTCAATAATGTACCGTTTGATGATACTGCTGTTATGTTGGCTGTGATAGACATGGTGAATGGTTCACTAGTGAATGGTTGTAGTGTCATGCTTGCCGGCAACGAAGTGTTTGATAGCACAGTGTTTAATGCTGGTGCCGTCATGCCGCTGCCCATTGACATATTCGATGTTACACTAGCGAGTGTTGATGCTGTTGCATTGATTTGCGCCGACATGTTCGTTGATGCAGTAGCTGAAGGTGGGGCGGTCATGTTCGCTGTCGTATACAGACTCGGTGGTGAACTGAAGGGCGTGGTTGTTGTGTCAGCTTGAAGCGACCTGTTCGACAATGGAATCACGGACGACGATGCTGTCGTGTTTGGTGACCCAGACATTTTGAATAGGTCAGCGGTCGGTGGTAATGTTGTGAAGTCGGTTGACAGTGGCATGTTCGATGTAGCATTCGTTAGTAGTGTTGTGATGTTTGGTAACGCATAAGAGGTTGATGGGTCACTTGTCGGTAGAAGTGACGTTATATCGGTGACCCCAGATATATTCAATGTTGGACTGGTTGGTCCGGGTGCAGTAAGGTTAGCCGCTGCAAATGTGTGCAATGGTGCACTTGTTGGTGGGGTGGCTGTTGTGTTGGGTAGCACGGCCATATACAATGAAACATTTGTAGGTGCTGAGATGGTCATGCTGGTCGACGTAGAGTTGTCCCATGTTGCACTGGTGAGTGGTGGTGCAGTCATATTGGGTGGCATGGTCATGTTTGATGGTGCATCGGTGGCGACTGTTGGTGTCATGTTGTGTATCCCATTTATATTGGATGGGGCCGTAATTAGAGAGAGCGTTACCATATCTGCGGTTTCAGACATGTTGTATGATGGAACAGTCACTGATGAGATAGTCAAGTTGGTTGCCCCGAAGGTGTTTGATGATGTATCGGTTGATGGTTGTGCTGTAGTGTTGACTGTTTCAGAGATACGTAATGGCTCACTAGTTAGTGGTAGTGCTGTCTGGTTGGCTGGCTGCGACATGTAGGATGATGCACTAGTAGGTGGTGGGCCGGTGACGTCGATCGACGCAGATATGTTCGATGTTGCAGTAGTGGGTGGTGATGTTATCGTGTCGCCTGGTAGTGACATGTTCGAGGATGCACTAGCTGGTGTCGGTGTGGTCAAGTTAACTGCCCCAAATGTGTTCGATGACGCGCCAGTTGGCGGAGGTTCTGTGAGGTCGATTGACCCAAACATGTTGGATGGAGCACTGGTGAGTGGTGGTGCTGTAATATTGACTGACAGTAGCATGTTTGATGATGCACTGATCTGGGAAGGGGTATTCGTGTGGGTCGTGGCAGACATGTTCCATGTTGCGCTGGTGAGTGGTGATGCTGTGATGTTGGCAGCCATTGACATATTTGAGGATGCACTCGTGAATGGTAATGCTGTCACGTCGGTTGACCAAGACGTATTCTGTGAAACAGTAGTTTCTGACTGTGTCATGTTGGCTATCGCATGCATATTTGATGGGGCACTAGAGAGTTTGAGTGTTATCATATCGCTGGGCTCAGATATGTTTAATGGACCACTGGTCGGTACCATTGTAGTCTGGTTGGCTGCCATAAACGCGTTCAACGGTGCATCAGTTGGTAGGGATGGTGTCAAGTCGGTTGACCCTGGCATGTTCGATGCAGCGCTAGTTATTGGTGCTGTTATTTCGGACGGTCCAGACATGTTCGAGAATGCATTATTGGGTAGCGCTATAATATTCGTTGAGGTAGATGTTTGTGTTTGCACGCTCAAATCAATCGTTTCGAAAGTCGTTAGTTTGACTGTGGTCATGAAGGATGTTGTGTTGGTGGATTGAGTTTGATTGGTTGCATAAATTGACATTGAGTATATGTTGGGTGGGTTCGTAGTGCAGCTTGGCGTGAAATTCGGATAGTTTGCAGGTCCAAAGCACCCAGTCACATATGGGTATGTTCTTGTTGCAAAATAGCCGTAGTTACCAATGGAGTCGTGAAACATTCCGTTACAGATATCTGTGCCGTTTCGTACCTGCAAATAGAATATTTAGCATATTCGTGAGAAGAAGTTCGTACCGTCTGTTAATCATGAGGAGTTTTTAAGTACCTGCAGCAAGCACATAAGGTTTCTGTATGTTAGAGAGAAAATGGGTCTATATAGGATAGTGGAAGTTTGTGGTGGTGTCAACGGATGAGCTCATGTATTTTGAAGTTGTCGGTTTTTTTTGTGGATACCATGGGTGCTTACTTATGTGGATTCTAATGTGTGAAGGAGAAGTCGTGTTTCCTGTTTTCTTGCTAATGTTATCGCATGACTCAAGTTATTGTGAAGGAACCCAAAGTACTGATAGCATCGGCGTATAATTTAGTATGGTTTCGTTCCTATGCGTTATTGATAGAACTAGAGTGTCTCTGGAACGGGTGAATTAGTTGATGTAACATTTTTTTTTTCAAATCTTATGCGCAACGTTCTGTGAAAATTGATTTTGATGACCCTAATGCTGTCTAAGTTGCTAAGTTCACGATACTCACTTCTGTGCCTGTTGAGTCGTAAGGACCATAAATAATGTGACCATCTTTCCCTATTCCTATTACAGTTATAGTACGATATCGATTGAATGACGAGATACTGTAGTTTGCAATGTTTGTGGAGCAAGATGGTATATTTGTACACTGCGCAATGCTACCATTTGGTGGTGTTAAGGCACAAGCCGTGCCAATGTGATAGTGGTACATGTTCTGTTGATTTGGATGTCCTAAGCAGGCATCGACAATTTCAACTGAAATGTTTCCGGTCGGATAAAATGGATCAACATTGTTGGCACTGTTGATGTTTAAAATCGGTACACCATCAATGCTGATAGCAGCAACAGTAATCAATGGGTCGCCGTCTATTACTAAATTTGAGGATGCTGGAGCTAAAACTTGGCTACTTGAATTGCAAACAATGGCATTCAATGCTGCGACACTAGTTGGATTATGATTTAATGAATTGATACTAACATCCGGATTGAAATTGACAGTAAAATCAATATTTTGTTCAGTTATTGATTGTGGTGCATTGGGACAAAATCGGGGCAAACCATTACTTTGTACACGAATTCGAACTGGTGGGCCAGCAGAACATGTAACACACAACTTATGAGCAAATACACAGGTACCATTTGACCAATTGCCAGGACATGTTGAATTAGTAAAACCACTTGGGCAGATCACATTAATTCCAGTTGTAGAAAGAATAGATGAAACTACAGTTACATTTGCAGCACATGTTGTATCAAACTTGGCTACCAATGCATAGCAGTCACCTAATGAATTGCTTGCCCCAGCCACAGCCGATCGAACATTGATCAGTAACAGCAAAATAAAAGTGAGGCACATTATGTTTGGATCAACAGACAAATTGATTCTGTTTGTTTTAATGTATATATGTTATATATATATATCGATTCCTGAAAAACAAATAAGTCTACAGTTTTTCTTTTTTTTTTTCAAACTAAAGTCGGAAAAAAGCGATGACTATTTTTTGCAAACAATGACGATTTGAGAGATCTAGGACATGTAGCATGTCTCTCGATATATGACGATATGAAGATGCATCTTACTCTACATGAATAAGCATCTCACAAAAACGAGTCTATACTCTCTAGACGTCCGTAATCTATGAATGGAGATCTTAGAGGCTTTATAATTTTTCTTTCGTATAAGCTACATATTATAGAATTATTCCAAAAGCTTTCTTCTCAGTTTCAAAGCTAGCGCAATTCTTTTAGACTTAGCTTGATAACAAATACACCATTATGTGATAGAAACGAAACACCTAACTTGTACTAAAATTTTTTATCTATGTAGAATGAAAATGAATTAAGAACTTTGAAATTATATCTGTGTACTCATAAGTAACTATAAAGAAACTTTTTATTTTTCTTCTCTCGATGCTGGTTAACATCAACATTTGTAAAATCAATTTATCATCTATGGTCTTTTCTGCAAAGTTTCACCAGAAAAACGGTTGAACACAGCTAAAACCTTATGAAATGCTATTTATTTTGCAAATATCGATATTAACAACTATTGAGAAAAAGTCACAAGTGTAAGAAAAATAAACAAAAAATGCTACAGATTGACATGAATACTTAAGAAACAGTTGTGATTGTGTCGATAAATTCTTGTTACTTTTACTGTACAGTCCTACAATAGACTGAGTTAAAAATCATGTATTCGTAGTGAAAATATGAATGAAAACTTCAGTGGTGTGAAGAAGCAGTAAGACATATTAGATGGGACGTTTTCTTTGCACAGGGAATATATTTACACATAGAGAGAGATTTTTCATTAGATTATGAAAGACGCAAAAAAATGAATTCTCAGGCAAAAAATCTAATAAAAAAAACTAAAACTAGTGCAGAAACAACATTAAAATTTCGATGTTTTCAGTGAAAACTAAATAAAATTTGAAAAAATATAATTAAAATTTGGTGCTTACACAATGTAATGTAGGAGCTGAAGTCATAACAATGCTGTACACTTTTTCAAATATAAAGCATCGTATTGTAGTTAAGGAGATGTATCTTGTTTGCTTTTTTTTGATGCAACAATCGACAAAACCCTACAACTTATGGTCAATCAGCAAAAATGTCACAAGTGAAGCGAGTATAGTGAATAGAAAAAAATAAACCAAACAAATTGTTTTTTTTTATTAAACGTATGGGCCAATAACACTTTGTGAACACATAAAGCAATTCTATCTTTAATTTGTGCAAAGTAGAGTTTGTCGAAAAGATTTCTTGTCAATAACAATGCGAATACCTTTTACATTGTTCAAACTATTTGCATTTTGTTTTTGAGAAACGCGATCTAAAAGGAATGTTTATGTATATACGGTAAAAATGTGCATCTTCCACAGACAATGACAGATTTTGCCATGGAAACATCACAGACCGTGACAAACGCGTTAGCAACGTCTCATCACAAATATGGCAGAGTATTAGCAACGACACATTACAGACATCTCAAATAAAGTCGTTTCTTCATCACAAATCATGATAAATGTCGTTGATGTACGGTCAAAGAACATATATGAATAACATCTCTATAGATAAATAAAAACAGTGTCCCGATGATAAGCAACAGCAGCTACATCATCTTTCACATTTTAATCTTTCATGAATTGCATTAAGATTTTTACCTAGCGATCATTTATAATTGAATACAGAATTCTTTTGAACTCGTTATGAACGATTAACAATCATTATGAGACTATTTAGGTGAGATACTTTGAACTTTGACTAGAATGTTGTAAGGTATAGATCCAGGATGAAAGTAATGTGTACTTGTTTATAAGCCGATATTTCTAGCTGCTCTATACAAAGTAAATGGATCAATTTATTGTGTCTTGATGAAAATCAAAATAAGAATCTGTCTCTTGAAGCGTATAGAGTAACAAAATGAAATTTCAAATTTTGATTTTAGTAGATGAAAAAAATTGCTTAAGTTTTGTTCTTTCCTCCTGTAAAAGTATACTTTTGTCAGGCAAGCAATTTTGATCGTGTTATTTTTTTCTTACGACGTTTCTTCTTTCACATAAGCGCCTGAAAAAGTATGGATAAAATAAAGAACTCTTCATTGACATAAGCAAACATGTTGTATAATGAAATGATGACTTATAACACATTTGAAAAAAAAATAATTTAGATTTTAATGAATGTACAATATATAAGGATCATTTTTTCTTGCTGGTGAAATGAATTGAATACTCTTAGTATTCTCCGCTTGAATATTCTTGGCGTTCAAGCAGCAAATATTATTGTAAATCATACTGAGAAATTTTTTCGATGTCACTAACTTTGATGATTTTCGTCTGTTCAAAGTGTAAAGTTCATCAAACTATCTCTCAGTCTAAAGTTGTTAATATCGTTTGAATAGACAATCATATATTACTTTGAATGTCAGATGAATTTGAAGAAATTTTTCAAGTTTCACTCTACAGAAAATCAGTATCTGAGAAGACTTTATACGAATCATTTGCATATGAACGTATTTCTAATCTATGTACAATTAAAATTGTTTGTCCCATATTCTATTATAAATTCTAGTCCCTCTATATGTTTTTTGGCTCTTTCTTTGTCTTTGAACAATGAACAAACTGCTTCTCTTGATGCATCATAAAGTCATAGACGAGCCACAATATCTCTGAAAATCCTCCTCTTCAAACTATAGGTATGTATGTCCAATTCAGTCTTAACATCACGGTCTCGGTTCAAGATAAAGATAATCTCGCAATTAATTTAGCTATAGACATATAATCTTACAAAACATCTTGACATATTTGAAAAAGTCTAGAAATGAATAGTCATGTGGGTTCCCATTTCTTAAGAACGAAACCTTATGCTGTGGAGGACTCTAACATCTCACATAAAGATTCTAATTCCGCAGCATAAATGGAAAACAAAGTCTAAAATTTAAAATATTTTTTTCACTTGTTGAACCATGAGCATATTGATTCATGAATGCGATGATGACGAAACACCGATCCACTTCTAGAGGAGGACAGTTACCATTATGACTTGTAAAGTATGGACAACAGTTTTCGAGGCCAAGGAATCAGATTGAACAAATAATGCCTTAAAAGTGTGGATTTTGACTCTTTTGAGAAGTCATCCAGTCATTCCGATATTTTAGCTCCGAATACTTTTGTTCAAAATTTCTTGATAACTAGTCACTTTCTCAAAATACACTTTTCTTGATCGAAAAAGCAAGCTCACGAAGTTTTCGTGATCTGTCACAAGTCAGCTGATCAATATTGGTCATCGTCCTTCTCTATTTACTGTTGCTAGGTGTATAGATGACACTCTCTAAAAAAGAAAGGAGCCATATTAAACCCTTTCAAGTTCTACTCATAAATTCTTGAGCTTATAAAAGTTTTAGTCCGAAATTGTGGTGCCTAAAAACGTCCTAAAATTTTCTCCTAGAACTTTCAAAGATTCAGAAAACGATACCAAAGTCTAGAGTCCTAGAAGGTTCGGTATGGTTTTCTTTTTTTTCTAAAAACTACTTATCCTACTACGCAACTAATCACATTGCATCCCTGCTTCTTTAGCAATCAATGAATCAATCTTCACATTACTTTTTCAAACAGCAGATTTATTCGAATAACACTTTATTGATAAGTATGAATCAGATCAAATGACTAAGTGAGGTAGTATCATCTATCACTGTATTGATAGAAGTGCACATCAATTCGTGCCTTTACACTAGATGAATTGGAGAATATGATGAAAAAGAAAAGAACTACTAAGTAAAAGCTCATCGTATTACATTCAATGCATTTTATTCACTCAATTTGATATCTAGTAATCTTTTGAACCAACAAGGAATACAGTATTCGGGATACTCTGTGCTATGCCTTAGCGAAAGTTAGTTTACGCTTGCTAGCAGTTTTTTTCGTTTATTTTATTCACAAAAACAACTAAATGAACAAGAAAACCCATATATATACATAGGTTTGTAAACCGCCGAAAAGCATAAAGGAGATTAAATAGTCAGCCGAGAGATATAAGGGAGAAGAAAGGTAGTAGACTACAAGTAGCACCACCATTTAGCACTTTCACCGGTTCTTAGTAAACAGCTTAACTAGTTCACGAAGATACAACAAAAAACAAACGAAAAGAAATGTAGCGATGCAAAATAAGACATAATGTACAATAATACGGGAGATGACAGTCAAAAGCAAAAAGAACTGATATGGAAGTAGTGAACTTTATATAAGTAAATCATGATGAAAAATATACGCTGTTCTTTTTTTGAGTTTGATACTTAAGTCAAAATAGTTTAATTGATAGATCTTATATCTTGTACCGTTAGTTGTGCTCGATGATGGTGTACGGATCAATAACTTTTGGAGAGAATTTGTTGGTCAATGAATTTCAATTGCCTATGAAATGTTGTCGATTCGTATAATATCGATCATGTTGTTGTTTGTCAATACTTTGATGTATAAAGTTATTTTTCTGAGCAGCAATTTATATCTGTTAAATAAATTGTTTCATTGTTTTTCGATAATGTTAAAAACTTAGTTGCACTTGCTGGAGCCGATATTAACTCGCATATGATGTCTTATATGAGTTTCCAGGAAAGTCAATGACTTTCCGGACCTCAAACGATGATATAGAAAAGAAAGTTTTTTTTTCCGCCAACGAATGTTGTTTTGATCAATAAAATATGGATTCATAAGCCAACAAATATAGAAGCCATTCTCTTGATGTGAGTGCCATGACAGGATTTTCATCACATTTTACTAAGTGCCCATTACGCCCCCTTTCCATTAAAGTGAAAAAAAATCAGTTTATAAGAAACTAATAGAAGGCACTGAATCATTTCTGTTTGTGGATATAATCATAAAAAACAGATGTGCATCTTATTATTTGCGTCTTGTGAATAACTGAAATTGTTATTTCGAAGTTCAATTATTTTAATGGATGGCTCGTTCACTGTATCAGTATCGATGTTTGATCAAGTTTATAGTCTACATGTTATAAAATACTAACAATGTAAAAACAACTTTATTTTCTAAGATCAAATTTGAGCGTTCGTATGTAACATTTACCAGTGGTTTTGGTCTCCTACCTGACAGAGAGAAGTCCACTTATAAAGCTTTATCTCATGAACTGTAAAGTATTCTTATACTAAAATGAATATGAATTTTAATCCTGTTGTTGTTATGTCGGATTTTGAACCGAGTTCAACAGAGGCTCTTAATAGTGAAGTAAGTTTTATTTTATTTCTATTCGAATGGGTACTGTTGTATTTTGCTTCATTTAGTTTCTAGTTTGTAGCCATATGAATAGGGTAGTATTGAAAAGTTCGAACTATTCGAAGAAAACTTATAGTTGTCCCATCAATCCTTGACAGTTGGCCTTACCAGTTTTCACGATCTTTATGATACATTTTTTCAAGCAATATCGACAAAAAAAAGAATCATTCGAATCTTTATTTGCCTGTTTTCACAACCAACCGATCAAAGCAGGTCATACAAAACAAAATGAATGCATATGAGACACAAATGAGGACAAATAATAATGCTGAGTATTTTCAATTTTGTTTAATATTAAAATACTTTTGTTATTATCTTTATTTCCGGAATTTCAAGCCGTCTTAACTCAAGTTTACTGAAACATCATCCAAACATATCAGCCTCCATCGAATATGTTGAGAGGGAAGAATATAAGTTGAATAGTTCAATGACTCAAATGAAGAATCGTCTTTCAGCTCGGTCAGAAGCCAACTAAAGCACATGCTGTCAAACAAAGACTTTATATCTTATAACGTATTTTTAAATATTCCTAATGTTTTTTGTTTACTAAGCATGGCTTTTTTATTAAAACTTTTGATTAATTTCTTCTCTGATTTAGAAATCGTATTGGATTATGATGAAGATTAATCTATTGAATGATATACCTATCGACTTATCATGACAGATCTTTGATCACGATCACTAAATTACATGAATATTTGTTTAATCCAGTAAACATTCAAAATACATTAGGAAAACTCAAAGATGAATGATGATAGTAGACTACATTCGAGATATTCTATTTCTTCTCCAATTTTTCGATGAGACTTTTGTCGCCTAGCTGATCGCCACTTAGGCTTTTGAATCTTCAGTTCTCTCCGCAAGTGGGATATATTTGGTCGGATTTATAGAGAACCGTAAAAACCACACAAAATTCATTGTTGCATGCCTTATATAGTTTGTACCATGTTTCGATGATTCCTGCTTTTCATTTCTTTTAAAGTATTTAAAATATTTCATGTCATGGATTAAATACCTTTGAAAAGAGATTTTTCTGTTGCACAACAAACTGCATTCCTGGTGATAATTTTTGATGTTTCCTTCTCAGATCCTTCGAGGATTCAAGTAGAATTCTGAACGATTTATCACTATTTTCGAGCCAAAAATTATTCTATCAGGATACCGGGAAGTTTACTATTGTATTTAGAGCAGAATCTTATCAGAATTTCCATGAATTCTCATCAAAAAGAAATTCCTGTCTGAATGGTACAAGATTTGCATAACTTTACTCTAGGATGTTGTCAGATATCTTGACAGGATCGTTTCAAGATTTTCTAAATAGAATGGAAAATAAATGAATACAGAGAGTATTAATATCAAGACGTTCAAAATAGTTTACTAATCAATTAGTTGATCCAGCTAGATTGTTTCATGTTATTCTATGTAGATTCAACCTTCGGTATCTTAAATTCTCATTTTAATCTTAAGTTATCTTGTAGTTTTATACAGACAAGAGTTATCTATAAAATTTTTCACAAATACCATATGATTTTCACAATCTTTTTCAATTCAGAGAATTTCATGATTTTTTTTAGATGATTTTTAGTTGACCTAGAAACATATTTTTGATTATTTTTGCATGCTTTATTAAAACTATAACCCATGTTTTCTCAAAGAATATGCTAAATACTAAACAAAACTATTCGATAAAAAAATATTGCGGCAATCAAATCGCAAATAATACTTTAATTTAGTATTTCTAAAATATTTTTCAGCATAAAAATACAAAAAACAATCATTTTTTTGAGCGAATCTTAGATTAATTTCCAAAAGAACTTAGACAAGTTCCACAAAAAAAGTTCTTATTGTTTTTTAGAATCTCTCTTTTGTTGATACCAAGTCGCAAATCATGCTGAGGATAAAAATCCTGGTACTGTAATCAAAACTCTGATTTTAAGTTTCAAGTCCTCAATGAATTCAATAAGGATCCTTTTAGAGTTCGCTGTTTGTTTTCGAGGAAAGGCCCAAATCTTGAATATAACCTGTAGTCATAGAACTTGAAAAGTCTGTCATGATTCGAATCAGATTTAACTGAAAGACTTGGCCGGATCCTGACTAAAACTTGATAAAATCTCGATAATTGGTGTTACTAAGATTTGAAACAACGTCCTGACAAAACCTTGACAAGATTCTTGAAACCCAGGATTTCTTAAAGAACGAATAGAGTTGAAACAAAGAATAAATTTACAAGTGGAAATAAATTAATAATAAAGATGATAATATTCTTTTCATAAAACTGGTTATCTTTATCCTACTTACGAATATGGGTGCACCATATTTTTTTTCGATTTCATAGACTGGACTAGACAAGTATTATTAATTTCTAGTTTGTTTTTCTAGTCCAATATGAACTCATCATGACGTTTTCTTAGCCATTTAAGATAGAACCTCTGCTAGTTTTCTAGTAAGCGCACACAAAAATATGTTTTGTCATTAACAGTAAAAAAAGCTCTGCTCAGATCTGGTCTTATGCAGCGACAAGGCTTCTAGTCAATTGGATTTCAGTAGTAGTCTCCGTCAATTTTTTAAGAAAAAAAAATACTGTGATTCAGTTTTGTTAGAAGATTAACAGAGGCTTTCTTTCAAATCAATGAGAAAATGTCATGCTGAGTCCGTATTGAAGTAAACAAAAAACTGTAAATCACATGACATTGGCTTAGTGCAATCACTTAAACTGAAGTTGAAATGAATTCAGTGTTGGGTACACAAATTTAACTTAATTTTACATTATGTTAAATAGTGCACCATTAATATCTAAATATTGATGTTACAAACTGATCAGGTTACTTCACTAGATTATGCTTTATTGTTCAATATAACTTCAACCGTCGATATCCTAAATTCCTGCCTAATTATTAACTTGTATTTGAATTTTATGCGAGCATAAATTATTCCACGAAAAATTCCGAAAGTGCAATATTGAAGTTTAGATATAAGGTTGTATTAGTAGAATTCTGCTATATAGTACTGATTCCAGTGGGATTAAAAAATATATATCTTTGATTTTTTTCAACAGGTAAAACTGAATTGCGAACAATTTTATTAAAGGACTTGTTTCTTACTAAAAAATTTTTTTCTCGAAAGGGAAACTAATGCAATAAGTAAATCGATATTAACATCGAAATTTAATAAATTTTTATTTTTCAGTAAACATAAAATTTACGAAATAATCTTTTCATGATCTGAAGGTCAGATCATATTGAATATAAATCACAAACATATTTCAAGAAAAATCTTCTAAGCTTTTACCGAATTTCATCCATTCATTCACACATAGATACAAGCGAAAGTTGAAATGAATTTTGAACTGATATCAGTTTAAATAATGACGGAACAATTTCGTCTGTTGCTGTTCAGCTCTCGAACGATATCGATCACAAACCTTGATAGAATCTGAAGGTCAGGTTTTTAATAGACGCTAAAGACAAACCTACAAAGACGTTAGATCAACTGTGACATTTTCTCATCCAGATCCTGATTAAGCTTGGCGTTTCTAAGTTATGATCCAAAATACTTGCTTCTGAAAGTATTTGAACAGGAACTTTAAGGCATTTAGAGAAAATTCTTATCATAGGTACGAATAGCAATTGAAACAGGATGCTGATCAATGTTGGGTAGAATCGCTACGTAAGGATTTTTATTGATTCTGTTTTATGCTTTATAAAACTTTTATTTGATTTAGCTGTAAATCTAAGAGAGTCTTGAAATACAAATCTCAAACGAAGTCTCATAATAACTTGGGCATAATTTGTTTTGTTATTTCTGTCAAGATGCTGAGTAAGATTCTTCATTCTTAGTTGATAACAAAAGTCTGAGTAGAAACTTGAAGAAATTCTCAAAAGGATTCTACTCTCCTCTTGCGAACATTATATTATTTATATGTGTCATATATTCGTAAATAAAATAAAGTCAAACAAAAGAGACATTCTCGCGCAATAAATTTTTGATAAGCAACACAAATTTATAGTGCGAGTGTTTTTCTTTATTACTTTCTTGATTTGATTTACGAATATACGATAAATATAAATCACATACTGTTCGCAAGAGTAGAAAGTTTCTAATCACTTAATGGAAAAGTAGTCGTTTGAGAACGTGCTTATCAAAAAGATTTAGAATCTCATGTGTTGTGCTATCGTTTATAGAAAAGTGAAAATTTCTTTTTTTTTTTGGAGTGTACCTCTGTTTGTTTTTGCTTGGTTTCGTTTAGGGACATATGATAAGAATAAGTTATACATGGTTCGAAAAAGGAAAAAATTCTCTCTCTTAAAGTAACATAGTATTCTTTCAGCACTCGACTATTGAAGAGCCATATGAGTCCATATTTGTTCCATTACATGTGTACCATATGTTATATAAAAAACACTAGGTGAAAGATTTTAAAAGTCATCATATGACTTTATGAGACTTCAAGACTGATGTCTTTGTTGTTTTCTCGTCGGACGAAATCTTTTGAAGTTTTGAAGTCCGCTGTTTCTCCCTCGGATGCAGGATCCCGGAAGGTCCTTTCAAACTTTCTTAAGAAACGAAAACGATTCTGATTAGACTTGATTTGAAATTTATGAATGCATTCTTTTCATCCTTTTTTTCTTATTTGGGTCGTGAATTTTATTCTTGAGGGTATTTTGATGCTTAGAGTGAGCATCTTTCTTGTTAGTGAATCTCAGTGTCTTTTGTTCTTGTGTTCTCTCTAATAAGAATCGTATGTTTAATTTTTTCTTGCCTGTCATATTTGTTAGAGATGGACTCGGTTCGAATTTTTCAAAGTTTAAACCAAGTCGAACTGAAACTGAAATTTAAAAAAAACATCCATAATCGAATCCAACTGGGAATTGTATTAGAGATAATTAAAACTATGTCATTTTTTTTATATAAAAAATATACTATTCCAAATGATTCTTATCGAAGCTGCTTCAATTACAATACAAGACCTCTCGACGATAGAAAGCTCCCATGATACAGCGGTGTCTCGAATATAATAGGAGCATTAATATATACGTATAAATTCATGTTTTTCTAGCTATTATTCCTTTTTACATGAATTCGTACTGAGAAGAAAGAAATATTAGGATTGCATTGAATTTGATTAGACTAATCATGACATATACGCTATTCTTCCTAAATGATAAAGCTGCTTTGCTTACGTTCTGTTTTCCTCAGTTGAAGAACCACCCTAAAAAATATATCAATAATTTTATTTCTATTTATGATATCCTTTTTTATAGTCATTTTACTTCTATTAGATATCGACATACTGTTCTAAACTGCATGATTTTAGCTCAAAATCGAACTGATCCGAAATCAAGACCAGATTGAAAGACTAAGAATCGGTCAAGCAGTTCATTAAAAGTGAACTTATATGGAACTGTTACAGTCCTAATCTAATTTAAATGGGTTTAACTTTAACATAAATTTAAATTTTCAAGACTTTATTTAAATAGATAAGGCAAAAAAAACTTGAGATAACGCTTGACAATAATGGAGAAAGTAAGGAAACAAATTAAAATACTGAAAATCTACAAAAGTAGCAGATATATTCGTCTTGAATGAAGGTCTCCATTCAAAACTTGTAGAAACAGATCATACGAATGCGAATTTTCTCGTTTGATTTTTTCATCCGTTAACATGATAATAATTACATAAAACAGAGTTTAGTTAAAGAGGAAGAATATGCCGACGTTAGGAGGGTCTAGCAAAAAAGGAAATTTATCAACAGAAGACGAAAGAAAGGAGTCTAACTATAGATAAATGATATCATACATCCCACTCAGTCAAACTCAACACCGTCCTTATTTATTTAATGTGGTATTTCGAATATCTTATTACTATACATATCTATGTAGACTCGTCATACCCTCTATTTTCTCGACGATGAGTCTGGCTAATCTTTAGAATTATATGCTACCATGAGTAGCTATTCATCTTCTTTGTTTGGTGTTGGCGCTCGAGAGTGTTTACAATTAATTGTAGCTGTGTGCAGTATAGACCCGTCAGATCTACCATTAACAACGGAACATAAAAAGAGTGAGCCAAACTTTTAGTTCTGTATGTGAATATTATCGTAAATTTTCATATAAGCACCGAAGATTTATAAGAAAAAGGGAGGTAAACAGATAAGGAACGCATCAAGATGAATAAATATTAAGAAGAGCGATGTTGAATAGAATTATATTGAAAGATTAACTAGATACCCATAGTATATTTATCTAAATGCCTTCAACTGTGATTGGCTATATGTAAATGTGTGACTGCCCATGGAAAAATATTGGCAAAAAGAAACGAACAAGAACGCGTTTTCAACAAATCGAAACGCATCATACTGATTCAGAACGCGTTCCGTTAAAGATTGAACCCTTCGAACGCGTATTTATCGATGAGTAGTGCATTCCTTATGATGACGGACGCGTTAGTAACAAACATGTTTCGTACCGAGAAGATGCTTTTTCAAGAGACGAGGTGCAACATGATCAAGAATAATTCGTTTATGTAATTAAAAACCGTTCATCTTAAAAACTCGTCAAAACTTTTAAAAAAGAGCACGTTCCTACAGTTCCAGAACGCGTTCATAACACAATCCAATTAATTTCTCAATATGAATAGCAATACATATAAATTGATGCACAACATGAATCGAGCACTTTGCATGGTATGATATGAGGATGTGCTTCAGATAGTATCACAGAAAAAGAGGACTTTTAACAACTTAAAACAATCATCTCGCATAAAAGTTATTATAAATATTTTTTGTGGAGTTGGCATGTATGTTTTAAGCCGAAGTTTTTGAGGCTCCTCCAATCACATCGATTAGAAGCTTCAGTAACCTCTGTCATTAAAGACCTTAAAATCAAGGACTAAAAATACTGGATAATATTAATGATCAAGTCTAAATCGCCCTAGAATATTTTTAGAATTTTCCAAACCCTTTGGTAAAATCAAATGACTGAAATTCTTTTATGAACGTTTTAAAAAATGCAGTTTTTTAATTTTTATACAGAGACAATTTTCAGTTTTATTCCAAATCTGAACGATGATTGATAGTGATACATTGATCTACCGCTATTGTCATATGACCAAAACGAAGTACATAAAACGATCTAGGTTTAATTTCAAAAACTAATCAATTTCAGTGTTTGTGTGTTGATAGGAATATAAATGCACTAACAATCGCTGCTATGAACATAATGAATATGTTGCAGGACAAAAAAAAATTTCGACTAACTACTAGAGACTTTTTTCTATCTTAAAAATATTTAAAATATTTTCTCATAATAAACTGAAATTTTAATGCACTCTATGAAAATTAAAAGATTTTTCTCAACTCCATTTTTCTTGAAGCAAATATTTAGAACAGCTTTATTATATTTTTAGTTCATTATTTATGAAAATAACAATTTTAAATTAAGAAAATTGAAATACAAAAATGAAAACTGAACAGCGAATAGCAGTAATGATTATATTTTAATGCAATCGAAGTCTACGATATACTTTATTCCACACATCGCGTATTGACTAAATCAGGCTAATGAACATGTGTAGGTTGCACATTTAAGCTTCAAAAGGATCGTCATGACAAGATTTTTTAGAGAATTTTTTAAATCTCCCTTCTTTAATTTCATATTTTTTCTAATATTTACAAAGTAGTAATTGCGAAAATTTCGATCAATTTGAAATATAAAAAAAAAATATTTTTCAAAATGTATACTACTTGCTGTTCCAGAGTTACTAATCGCATTTAGATTTCCGCTCGTATTTGTTATTTACTTCTACTCACAGTAGAAATTTGTCGTGTCGATTTCTGGTTTATATTTAGTTTAAATTTTGTTGATTTAAATTTTTTTAAACTAATATTTTAAAATTTTCTAGAAACTTATATAATTACTATAATCGAGCTAAAACCACTATAAATTCAATTTAAGTCCATTTATTTGGATGCAAATTCTATATAAATTATTGTAAATGGATTTAAATAGAATTCAAATTGCTTTAAATTGATTTATCAATTCAAGTTCAATTGGAATAATTCGTATAAAATTTTTAGAAGTATTAAGATATTAAATGTGATATAAATTTAAATTTCCAATTATTTCAATTTTCGAAAATATTAATTAAAAATAAGTTTTAATCTTGAAAATTTAAATTTCTTTAAATTAACTTTTGGATTTGCTAAATTTTTGTAAATGTAAATGGATTACTCTTAGTGCAAATTCTATGCAGTGAAGAGAGAATAGACACAAGTTTCGTTTAATAGATGTAGAAAATTCAACAGTTCAGAAATACGTAAGTTTAGTTCAATGGTATATTCATGGCTTCGTCATTACAAGTTCATCTGGTCGAATCTACTCGACGGTACTTAAAAAACGAGTTCGGACGCGTTCAATAAAAGCGAAAGTACCCTGATAGAAGAACCAGTTGTGTCACAACATATATGAATAATGAAGAAATCCGTTCAAGATTGTCGTAGACTAGAAAAGAAACTGCTTTTTTACTTCAAAAGAATAACGTGTTCTAATTGAACGCGTTGTGACGACGCTTTTAGCGTTTTCCTGAAACGCGATTTATCACCCAAGAACCGTTTTTCAAATATAACTTTCTTAATATATCAGAACGCGTTCCTTTATAACGAAAATGCGTTTTAAAAGGGCGCTAAAAGCGTCTTGCAAACGCGTTTTATTATTTCAAGAACACGTTCTTATGCGTTCTTTTTTTGTCCTTTTTTCAATGGATGATGCCCATCATTAGTTTACTTTCCCCGAGCATCATTGTTACAAGAATATAAAAGTCTCAAGGCCCTTCTACCCTCAAAACAGCCACTTTACGTCAGAATGATCGAAATAAAGAAAAATGCAGGAGAAGATAGTCCGTGATCCGATATTTCATAAACGATAAAGACTTTTGAAGATTTTCTTCATCCCTAATTCGAAAAATAAGCCACTTTTGAAAAAAAAACGAAAATCTGTTTTTCTTTTTCTCATTTTATAGGTTTTCAATTACATTTCGAAGAATTCTTGTAGAAGCTTAATTGTAGCTACAAGCTTTTTTGTTTGAAAGAGCTTGTAAAGCACTATTTTTAGAAAGTTCTTCCAGTCGTTGAACTTTCAGCCTCTTTTTTTCCCTTAAAAAGTGAGTGTTTGAAAAAAAAGGCCCTCACAGACACTGCATTCTCATATGCTCTTTCAAACAAAAGAAAAAAGATTAAATGTATAGACGGAAGACTACTGAGATTTTTTGGAGACGAAATAAGCTAAATTTTGTCGTTTATTTGGCGGATATCTCGCTCAAATGTTATGGTACGAGGCTGAAAACTTGGCCATAGCCTCTCCACTATAGCTCCAACATATCCAGAAAATTTCATGCCATTCGAACGTTTCTGGTCCGAGATCGATTTTTGAAGGGGGCTTCAAGAACAAATTTAATTAGCTGTATACGATAATAGATGATTTTGTAGCACCCCAGACCTCCATTTTTATTTGAAATCGAATAGATCATTATATGCGAAATTGATAATAATGGAATACTGAAAGCAATCAATCCTAATACAGATTAGGCTATTTCGAAAAAATAAGGAAAAAAAAATATAACAAGCTATTTGAGAGTTTTAGAAAAAGTTTAATTATTCATTTATGATTTAGGAGAGAAAACAAATGTTCTATAAGAAATGTATGATGAAGGAACGTTTCTCAATCGACAAAATAGCATGGCTTAAGATTCGCTTCTGTTTATCAAAGGAAATAGAAAAATTTTTACTAGTCGTTTTGAAACTTAATTTGAAATAAATTTTTTTTTCTGTTTGTTATTTATATGACAAAGATATTATTTTTATTCAACGGATAAAACAGACAATCAATGAGCTAAGTTATTATATTAAGATGACTTCATGTAAGAAGTGCATGAATCGATAAAGTTTTCTCTTACTCTTACAAACATTTTTTTGAGATGTTATTGAGAAGGAGCAAGCTATCGATCTAAAAATATAAAAATAATAACTGGACTTTGCTCTTTCATTGAAATACATTCTTTCGATTATAACAAAGGCATAACAATAGATGAAAGAAAATTAAATTGCTTTTTTATATTCGAGTTGGCGGAATATTGCTGAAGCTTTATTCTTCTCGATTCAGAATAGATTGTAATTAATGCAATATGTGTCTATCATTATCGTCTCATATTTTATGTAGAGGTTATCAGTACTCATGCGACGCGGGCGGAATAAGAACTATGTCAGAAGCACGTAAAAAGAAATATAATGGATTCAGGAAAATATTTTCAAAGTTTGCTTTATAATATTGAGAAATCTTAATTAAGAAAAAGATGATGTCTGTATATGATATCTAAAGACTATCACTATAGATACATTCTGTGATATTCATAAGTTTTTCAATTTAATGGTTATAATGACTGTGATTCTTAACTGAATATATTTAATACGGTTGAAATTGTAAAAACTATTCTTTACTTAGCTTGTTTTGTTGCCTTACCACGAATACTTTTTGATATATTGTAAATAAACTATCTTGATTAAGTCTTACGATTTCATTCTGTTAATGGCTTAGGTTTTCGAACAGCAAAACTGACAAAATTGTCGTCAACGTCTATGATGCCTTCTTAGCCATTTTGCGTTACTAAATAAACACTGTTTTATGCAATTTTTTAGTAAAGAGTATGTTTCATTAGCATTCTATAATAATGATCTTGCTGGCTGGCAACTACAACTGACATATGTAATTTTGAAATTAATATCAACGCAAACAAACGGCATATAACTGCCCCCTACCGAAAAACTAAGACATATGTTCGGATTCCAGAAGTAGATATACAATACCCGAAATCATTGAACGATCTGTTCTGCTTTGAGACGGAAAGCTACTGTAATCGAGGAGAGTGCTCGTGATACTGCGCATATAAAATATGTAACACGTTTTACATTCAACTCTCTCCAACAATAGATTCTTTTTTGTAAATGATGATCGTTTACGAACATCTGTTGTATTTTGTAATTGAATGCTAATGCTTTTAATCGAATAATAAGTTTTCAATAGAAAAGAAAAAAAAACATTTCATTATACTGAAATTTGACCATATTATTGTAAAGAAATTTCTATCAAGGACTTCTACTCGAGAATGAAAACTGTTACTGACATTCATTGGTTTAAGAGAAGTCTTACCTATTCATCTTAGGAAAAATGTGGATGATCCAATAATAACTACACTTTTTTGACAAATTTTCTAGATGAATAGTTGTTATTCTCCATGATATATAGAGAGACCAGTTCATAAATCAATCGAAAACAAGCGAGAATAGCTATCATTACAATAATCATAGACGATGTGCTTGATAGAAGAGATATATATAGTAATGAACAATACTTGTTGCGATTATCATTCGTGCTTCAGTGGACACGATCATCGTATCGAACATTCTTTTTACATCAGGTTAAAAAGATATCCAAAATCTATGATTTAGCTACTTTCTAATAATCACTGACACATAAATGAAGTTGATCTTATTTATGATAGTTGTGTGAACTGCATTTCGAAGCTTTAATGAAGCGTTTTACTTAGATCAAATCATATTTCAAGCATTTTTTTTTCTTTAAGACTGTTTTCTATTTATACAAACTTCCCACTAAAATTTTTCGTATATTTTACGCATCAGAAGATAGGTGTTACTCAGAGTTATTCGATATTATTACCATAGAAGAAGCTTCGTAACAATGGATGATGAATTAAAGCTAAACAAATGATGTGAAACGAAGAAATACGGTCATTGGTTTTTTTTTCGGTTTTTGAAAAAAAAACAATTGATTTTATAACAACTTGAGACTGTTTAACATGTATTTTCAACAATTTAAATAATTAATCTGGCTCCCACTTTTTTGTTACATATGAATTAATCAGAATTGAATCGAATTTTAAGAATTTTATGAATGAATTTAAGAAAAGATTAAAAATAGTTACCGATGAAACAACCAATAACTAACGCTATTTTTTTGCACTGCTAATATTTGAAAAAAATAATGATCTCCTATTAAATTAAAATGCGCCATTTGCAGGCATAGAATATAAATGATTTTGAATGAATACAAAAGAAAAACATTTTTTTATTAATGAAAGAGATAATTACAAATGCACCAGTCGAACTGCGTTATTCAAAGAAATATAGATAAAAGAAAATTTTTATGTGAATTTATAAAAGACATTATCTTTTGTTCTTTTTGAAAATTAAATGCAGCTGAGACGCAATCATTATTATTTTGGCCTTGATCACTTAAAAACAAGCTCCTATATAAATTGAAGCGAATCTAAGCTTTACAAACATTTTTTCTCATTCGAAAGTTTTAGTCGTTTACAGCAATGCAAACGCCGATTTTCATACTGCTTTATGCAATTGCCTTTGTGCAATTGCCGACATGCTCATTTTCTGGTAAGTTTATATTTGAATCTTTTAATATTAAGCTAAATGCCACAGTTATATTTTTCTTGCTCAAATGAAGTAATGAAGGGAGAGTTCTCAACAAACAAAGTCGGTTCCATGTCACATCTCGACTTTGTCTTTTCCATTTTGTCGTTTCAACAATCAGACATGAATTGCAATCGAAATTAGCTCTTTGAATCAATTTAGCTGCCCCTATAATATCCTCATATCCTTATGACCACAACGAATCAAGAATATAGAGTTTCTCTCTGCGAAATATCGTATAATTTCATTCATAATTTTATTTCATTCACATATTAAAATAGAGATATTTCAATTCTCTATCGAGTGATGTAGGAAAATATAAAAAAAGACTATCCTTTGCATTTCCTTATAGAGAAAATATGACTTATGATATGTAACATAAATGGAGCTGTGTGACGAAAATCACTTAACGAGCGATATAAAAAAGTGGGTCTAAATAGTTTGCAAAAGATTCTCAAGGCGATGATTCCAGTTTCTCTAGGAGACAGTACTCTATGCCGAAAAAGCAACGAACTTTTCGTGTAATTTTCGGTCGATTTTCATTGGAAATTACGAAAAAAATCTAGTGGTATTCCAACACGGAGAGGAGTATACAAAGCAGTTGTTATGCGCGTGCTATATACTCTCTAGAGAATTTATATTGTATGAAACTCTATTTGCAGTTGTTAAAAACTTCATTAAGGTTAACTGCACTAAAGAAATTATATTTTACAATTAATGTTAACAATGATTAATCATTTGCGACATTTACGATGATCAGTAACGCGAGCTATTATTATCATCATCGCTGTCAGGAGATCCTGCAACCTCTTCATTTGTGAATTATATTGCAGGATAGTAAATTATTCGATTAGTGTGCTGAGATTAGATTAGAGTGTGCATCATCTTTAGCGCTCAATCGATCGAGCTTTGAATGCACGACATCTACAAGAAGATGAACTCGAAAACTTGTCTGAAAGAAAACTTATGACGAAAAGTTAAGTTTCTCATAGATGATACTGAAATAATCAGATAATACTCTATACTTCTATCTAACTAACTGTATTGCATTATAAAGACCGTCTGATTTCGTTGTTTCGCTCGATAAGCTAAATAATCACATGAAATGACTAACACAAAAAACATGTGTCGACTAAAGATTACCGGCTCAACTTTTATAAAGAAATTATTTTTTCATTTCTCTGACACATCGTCCAAAATACCTACTGTAGTATAGCGGTTAATCTTTGGACCGTCACCAATGACCATCACTCACGACAGAACGCATAGTACTCAAACATTGCTCACATTAGGCACAGGCCGTAACTGATCATCATACATGCTAATCAGCGCCCCGAATGCATCATAAGACAAGCTAACTGGAGACCGACTGACCATGACAGACCTGAGTCAACGACCATGAGAGATCCTATCAAAAATCATAATTCTGAAAGTCGCTACTCATCAACTAACATCGACCATGACACACAAGAATCAGCAATCGAAACTATCTATCACAAAAGATAGTCAAAATGTTGCAGACGCGAACCAAAGACAGCCAAAGATCACGAGTGAGGCTATCTGTTGATCTTCACAGAATGTCACAGACGCTATCCAGAGGTCATCACTGATTCTGGTGGACACTATCCAGAAGTCATCAATGAACCTGATGAACACTGACCAAAGGCCATCACTGACCCTAATGAACACTGTCCAAAGGTCATCATTGAACCAAATGAACACTGCCCAAAGACTATCACTAACCTGAGGGGAATCAGGGAGAAGACATCACTGATTGTGAAAGAACCTAAACATATACAACCAAAAATTGTTAAAAATATTAGTCAGATGCCATCGATAACATGATCGATGGCAGTCGAAAGTATTATTGATCTTTCATGAGAATAATGAATGAACACCGCTGGCCATCGCAGGTCCTAGTTAAAAGCCACCACTGACCCTAATGAGCATTAGTGAGAGCACATCACTGACTTCGAACGACTCTAGCCAATGACCATCGCTAACCGTGTCGGACACTTGTCAAAAACTTTTATAGGCCATCGGTAATGCTAGTCAGTGGCAACCACTAACTTTGAAGGACGATAACTGAAGGGTATCACCGATAATAATAGACGCTTGCTACAAGCTACGGCATACTGAGATGCAACGGGAGGTGGTAACTAAGTTTGTTGGACGTTATTCAGAGATCATCACACATTATCATTGATGCCAGCTAGAGTTCATGACTGACCGTCAATAGAGCTGATCGGGACCATCTCAGACTGTGTCAGACGTCAGCCAAACGCGTCTCACTCTCCGTTATAGATTCTTGCTTGAACTCGTCGCTGATTATGAATTACGGTATTCATAGACCATTACAGTGCGTAGATGAGACTAGTCAATTAGCTTCAATGCTTTCAAAGAAGACTAGCTAGAAAGCGTCCCAGATAATGAAAAACTGCTGCTATAAGCCATTATAGAGCATCATTGAGTGTAACAGATAATATCATCAGATCATCAATCAGGATGGAGAGCGCTATCTGACAAGCGTCATCGATTGTCACAGTTGGAAGCCAGATGTGATCGCAAACCATGATCCGGGCTATCGAGAGGCATTGTTGAACGATATAGACCGAGGCGTATGCCAGTTACTGGCTATGAATTATTGTCGCAGATGCTAGCTAAACGTGATCAGTGAACTAGGAGGACACAGGCAGAAGGCCATCACACTGCGATGGAGGCTAGGCAGTGGTTATTAATGATTGTTACAGATGCCAACCAGAGTTCATCTGAGAATATGATTGACGATTTTCAGAGTCTGTTACGGTCCTTAATGGACACTTCCATGGTGTTATCACACAGCGTGAGTGACAATTGCCTGAGATTGTCGAAGACAGTCAAAGAGCATGGTAGACACTACTCTTTGACGAACACAAATTTAGATAGACATTATTGGTATTATATAGAAGGCCTGTCTATGAATAACATCTTGTTCTAATCAATAAACTGCTTTCTTATTGCAATTGCTGTTGAATAAGTTAAAGACCAATGATGAAATATGTCTGAAATTAGATAGAATGAGAAGCCCTCCTTGTGATTAGTAACAAAACTTTTATGATGTCTTAGATTTAATTTGTCCATGAATTTTAATAAGAGGTTAGTGACAGATTTCTGTACGCTTGGGTCTGAATGTTGATATTGATGGTTGATTACGATTGAATTTGATATAGCGACGCGAAGTTGGCATAGGTAAATACCAATTCCAGTTTGTGTCGATCGATTACATGATTGACAAGTGGTAGATAATGAAATAATTTTTCAAGTTCATTGAAATCATTTCTTGAAAAATGACTTGATAAACGGTGGTTATCATCCTTAAGTTCTCTTGGGTCATCAAAATAAAACCTTCTCTTTTTATTTTCAAATAGCTCCTAGGACTTGCTTCCGATAAGATGAATATTAGGGGAATTAAATTCTTGATATTGTATTGAGAAGATCTTATTTGTATCAACAGTTTCTCTTATTATTTGAAGACCAATTAGATATTTCAAGCAAGATCGAGTATCCTTTGCAACCCACATGTGACGTATAAACAAAAAAAAACAATCTCCCGATGAGATATTCATTGAGTTACTATTAACATTAGTTCAACAAACCCAGCATATTTTGAGAAACAATATTACAATTCTCTTTTTTATTCAGTGATGTGAAGAAAATTAGAATTCATCGGTAACTTAACTGTTTCACTTTTTATCATTTTATTCACGACTCTGTCTGCTTCCAATCCTGTGGAAGAATAAGTATCTTTAGTATGAATATAAAAACCCATACTATTAGTTTTAGGAAAAAAGATATTACAAATATTCAAAGAAACGAAGAAAATATTTATCAGATTTTCATCAATATTATTGATGCCAAACATATCATCTTTCAAGTATGCAAAGATTGTAGTAGCATCATAATTTTCATTTTTCAACTTTTTCTATTAAATGACGACGAAAACCACAAACGTTTCGGACACTGGCGAAAAATTCCATTGTGCGAATAGACATGAGCATGCGCGGACAAGAACACTTCCAAAATTGAGCAGTACAATTATGGTTTGAATGAGCATCGCACAGAAAACACCAATCATTCCTAAAGAGGAACTTTCAATAGGCAAAATTTTATTTGAATGAAAAGACGAAAACAAAATAATGAGCCTCAGTTGAAATGTTCATACTATATCTGGGTCAGTTCATATATATTTTTATCACTAGTCAGCAATTATGTAGTAAAGATATAATGTTTGGCTTATTCTGTTTTTCATGAACTATTGCACTAATACTGTCAAGCATCATCAGGCCCATAGAATCCCAATCAAAAAATTATTGAATAACTTGTAAGATTCTCATTCTATGCACCAAATACAAAATTTATTTTCCCAATCACTAGCATCTCTACAAAAGTCGACCACTCTCGATCATTGAAATTGACATCATTTAAGATGTTGAAAATTCAAAATCATAGTAAGATTTTGTTTCGTTTTTTTTGTACATAGTCGGATAGAGAGTATGTCAAATACTCTAACTAATTTCTCTGTTTTCTAAAAATAGTGTCGACGGAAAAGCATTCGAAATAATGACATATCCTATTTTTGATTTAATACACAGTGGTAGTGTTTTCATTCGTTATTAGTTTTAGTTTTCCAAACTGATACTTTCTTATCAATCCTTTATAACTGTCTTTGGAAAACTGAACTTTTCATTGTTTGAATAAAACATAACCGAAAAAATTTGACTTGAAGTAGAATTTTGAAAACGTTAACATGATATTTTGCAAATCCATCTAGTCTTTTTGCTCGACACTTAAAAATATTATTGGTCCGAGATTTTAATGAGCATTGCGATAGGAAAAAGATGAAAAAGAGATTTTTTGAATATAGTGTTCCATTGTTGAGAAAGTCAAAATTTTCTATTTCAATGACAAAATCGTACGATTAAGTGCTTGTATTAGCGATTTTGCCCACCATGAGTTTATTCGTAAACAAAATGCAAGTAATACACAGATTCAGCATCAAAAACTAAGTTGACTGATATACGTTTTAGAGAAGAATATTTTCGAATGTAAAGTCGACCCGTGGTGGGTCACGAACAAAACTAATAAAAAAAGGACTGAGGACACGTACACACGGGGATTTAATGAAAAGTTTTCTTTTTTTTTTTTGAAACGTATGTTAGCGAATTCAATTTTTGATGCTGAATCTGAGTATTACTTGCATTTTGTTTATGAATAAAATCATGGTGGTTAAAACCGCTAAATTCGAGAACTTGTTTGTACGATTTTGCCACTGAAATAGAAAAATTTTATTTTCTCAACAATGGAACACTATTTTCAAAAAATCTCTTTTTTATCTTTTTACCGTCGACGTGCTTATTGAAATGCCATCGCCATATATATTGGTATGATGGAAAAAGAACGAAAAGAAGAATATCGAAATGAAAAATATCGGATTAAAAGAGTACATTTTCACTATAATAACCTATAACATCAATAAAAAATTTATTGAATAAAGAGAAAGAATAGAGGAATCCGTAAAGGTGTGAGTGTGGTGTCATTTACTATATCTATAACTAAACCCACGTTTTCGCATCTTCGACTGAAATCTAGTTTTTGGTTGATGCCCGTCGCCGAAAATGTGAGTGTTCCACAGAGAATTGAATCCTGCATATAACCCAAGTCTAGGAGCGCATATCAACAGGAAAAACTCCGATCCACTGCTAAGCTTCCTTAGGTTATGATTCACTATATTTTTTTGGAATATTTTTATCAGCAACATAAGATAACTCATCGGGTATGATTAATTCTTATCTCTATCTACCATCACATGCACACGTGAATGTAAACCCAAACCCAAAATCCTACATTGACGACAATACTCACGTCCGAAAAAGGGTCTTTCAATTGTCGCATTCGAACAATCTCTTACAGTTAATATTTTTGTCATTCTATTTTTCATATTCGACATTTTTCCGCTCTCTCTTTTTCCATCTATGTTATATATTGCCCTGAGATACACATAGTTTTCCAGACATTTCAAAGAGTTCACATGCTCTTCTCCATTTTTATTTAGACGCTTGACTAGCATTCCATAGATCCAGACAAAATCTATCGATTGATATTCAGCCCAAAAAAGGACCACTGTCACTACAGAAGAGCGTTAGATGATATTCATCATACAGTTCCATGTTTCCTATATATCATACATCATTCGATACAGGATTGAAACAGCTTCATTTTAACATATAAATCGAATGAGATTATGTATGAAAGACTACGATATTTCGCATAGAGAAGTTGTATTCAGTTGATTATTTTTAGCGTTCATTCAGTATGAATATTATCGGAATAGCTCAATCGATTCGGATGAAGTCTGATGGAATAATTTCAATGAGCTAAATTCGATGGTAATTGACGTATAATTGCTGCCACGAATAAATAAGAAAGACAAAGTCAAATTGCCAGAGGAAGCTGATTTTGCTTCTTAAGAACTCTCTCTCTTTTTCTATGTGCAACTCCCATTATGTTATTCGAGGAAAAAAGTAGTGAACGCTTGAAATTGACATATTTAGGTTCCCTCATCCCTCCTCTCCCTTCATGAGAACGGATAAACTGGAAAGAGGAGATTGGTCGATTAGTACGTCTCTGTAGTAACAGAAAATGGTGCCTAACGGCATTAACAACAAAACTCAGACAGTTTTAAAAACGTCTGGAACATTCCAAAACCTTCCTCAAAATCTGAATCTCTGAAATCGATGTGTTATTGTTGTTTCGATAAAAATTTATGTTCAAGATGTCGAGGAAAAAGGGTAGAGATGCTTTGATTTACCACAGTTGTCATTTGATCAATAGAAAAAGCGTTAACTGATCAAGTTATACCTGCGGGAAATAATCAATATTAAAATAAAGGAATGATGTAGCTCGGCAAGCTCTATCGAAGGATATATGCTTCGTTCCAATGAAAACAAAACTTCAGTGGCATGGATCCTTGAAAAATTAGGAACCAGGTTCCTAGCCAGTATTCTCCATGGTCATTCGTTCTACCACCTGAACTACTTTAGGATGTGGAATTAGTGTTTGCGCGTTGAACGGGCAACATCTTGATGCAAATTGATTTCGAAAAGATTCGATCACAAAAAGCTTGTTTCATTAAAGAAATTGTATCTGTTTTGTATACAGCTACAAAGCATTTGCAGAATGACAAACATATTATTGGGCCTAGGTGGACGAGAGCTGTTGACTCAGATTCCACAATAACGCAAGAAATAGTAACCAGAAGACAGCAGTGGGTGACAAATGAGAGGTTCAAACTCGTAAATTTTTATTTTCAATTGAGTGCAACATTAATTATTCGATAGAAATTATCAACCTGCATCATATGAGCAATGCCTTATAAGTAATTGAAACGATACACACATAGTTGGATAGGGTTCGTCGAACTGTATTGAATGAGCTTAGCCTCAATACGCACTCAGGTTATGAAACGAATCACCTCTTACTTCAAGATCCGTTTTTTGAGTCTGCCGGGATAAATAATAGTACACTGAGACCTGTTGTAGATCGAATGTATATATATCACGGCTTGTTTGGTAAGTATATCAATTATGAGATAGATAAGAATGTGACAGTTGAAGAGAAGAAGTTCTGGCGATCAATCGTTCTTGAACAAAACTATAGTCTGCTAGAAATATTTCACGCAAGGTCTTTTGCACTTTTATTATGAGGCTGAAGAATGCATATGAGCTCTAGATTAGACCCTAAGAGGTTTCGTTGCAAAGTCTTGTCATTGTAATCTGCATTTAAAAAAATATTTGTTCTTATTTTAGCTGCACAAGCGAAGAGTGCAGCAATCGATTCCCATATGGTAGTGACGGATACTGGAAATTCATTGAAAGGTACAATAGTTGTGTCAAACTGTGATAAGGAGACCCTTTCACAAACGAAAAACACATTATCAAACACGTTAACACAAAAGGTTCAAGCAGACACCAAAAATTCTAACTCAAAAGTTCAAGTGAATGAAATCAGAGAATTGTCTGATGGCATACTTGCTCTTGATTATGAATGTAAAGGTGTGTCTGATCAGAAGACAGCCAAACAAGCACTAAATACCGCTGTTCAACAAGATGACGTCAAGCGAACTATTGTTCAGTCAGTTAAGATTGATGCATCCAATACAGGCGATTCGAACCAACAAAAAACAAACCAACCAAGTGAGTATATTTAACTTTTCATGACACTTCTATATCGACTATGTATTTAGTCCAAGATATAGTCGGCTAGACGTGCTCAATTTACATTAACAAAAATTTAAATTTGCGATAAATTCAAAATTCTTTGTCGTCAGAACTTAAACTTTCTTCATTTTGAATATGTTTTTAATGCATTTCAAATCCATTAATCCATTGAATATTATTGATTAAGTACTCTAATATAGAAATAAAAATTGAGTCATTTTTCTTTCTTGAGATAGTCTCCATTGAATAATAACAATAAATCGATATTGACGTTTTCTGAGTGCATGCCTAGCCCTATCAAGACTTAGAGCATAAAATTCTCATATTTTCTAGCAGAAAATCCATTGTATTTTATATCCTACACATTTACTTTGTTCACCCTCGTCATATCAAGCCTTAAAGTGCTTTTAAAAGCAAGGACAAACGTCTCAAATCGATCATAAAAAATTCTATTATAGCAAACTACCACAAAAAATTTTAAGGAAAAACTAACGAAATTCTGCTTCTGTCGTCAATATCTAGCACAAGATACTTTCATGATTCCACTAATTCACCACTTGCGCCGCGTCTTCTTTTTGCTTCGTCGGATTTATTCAGTTATGGATAGACATCGGCGTGACCGCTGTGACTCATGGTCACGCTTACAGTCATGACTCACGATCGTGACCAGTTTCTTTAAAAAAGCCGTGACCGTGACTAGTGCCTGGCCACGGTCGGTCACGAAAAATTTTCAATATGGCCATATAACGGCTATTTTTCTAATCTTATGCGAGAATTCAATCAATTGCAACAAATTTTCTTTGGAGAGTTTTTTTCGAGAGTGCTTAAATTCTACAATCAATCTAAAAATCATATATATTTTGTTATATCTGATTATATATCCCTTTTCTTTCTTTTTTTCACACCACTAATAGCCATTATGTTATAATTTTCATAAACAGAAACAACATTTACTCAGCGTTTTATGACCTCGTCTACACTAAGAAAAATAATATGATAGTGACTTCATATTAAAATGATAGATATTTCCACTAATAAGTTAATGCATCAATCAAAGTGTATAATGAAGTATCATTTTGTCAAGTTCAATTGGAGCACACAAATCGAACTTAATTTTGAATGGCGATTTAACTTTAATGCGGTTTTAAAAAGTGTATTAACTTAATACACTTTTTTAAAAGTGATGAATCTATGATTTTGTAACGGGATGAAATCACACGCAAAAAACGTACTATGACATGCATTCGAAATAGTATGAAGGTATTTTGCGTTCGTTTTTGCTGGATAAAATCGAAAGAATCTTCTCGAATGAGGTGCAATCATCCTGTCGCTCTCCCTCACTGTTTCGAAACGGAATGAAATAAATATTCCTTTTAGTAGTGTCAATGAAGGATCTAGGATTTTCAACGACGAGGGCGATTTTCGGTAACAACCGCTTTTTAGGGATCATTCAAGATAGTATCAAATCATTTTTAGTTTCTTTTTTCGAGACCAGCCTGGGAAATTGTTCCGAAAGGAGAGAGGGGACGATGGCCCTATTGCTTCCTTCCTGAACTCATCACAGCGTAGTGTAAAACAGGCATATCTGTATAATATATATGTACACAGGTGACAGAAAGATATCATACTTATACAACTCATAGAATTTCCATGACTCACGGTAACGGTCATAGCACGGCCGTGACCATGCGTGACCGTTACCAAACTTGTCGTGATCGTCACTGGACAGTGACCAAAAATTGTTAGTCACGACGATGTCTAGTTATGGCCTAAAACATTTATTTGAAATTTTTCATTCAAAGGCCAGCCTGTGGTAACGACACAGTCATCAGCACCAACTACTAAGCCACCAGCACCTACCACACAACCACCAGCACCTACCACACAGCCACCAGCATCTACCACAAAGCCACC
>CAJNOP010000214.1:232486-273439 GCA_905250075.1 Rotaria sp. Silwood1
ATGGTAGTTGGTAATCATACCTACACTCGCTTTCATTATTCATGTAATGCCAAGAAAGAATATCATGATCAAATCATCGCGGCATTACGTACGGTTTGCAAAGATAAAGAAGTAAGTATCATTTAGTTGGGATGGAAATGCAATGATTAGTTTTGTTTTTCAAGTTGCGCAATACAATTGATGAATATCAACGTAAATCATGTGATGACAATTCAAATTCTTCATGTAAGTATTTTATAAGGGTCGCTTATTTGAATGAATAATATTATTCCTTTCCTTATTGCAGTAGTTTGTTGGATGTTCTTTTCGAGAAACTCAAACGATATGTGCAGGGCGTGCTGAAAGCCATTGACCACAATAAATTCATATATTTCCATCATATTTTGACCAGACAAGCTAAATTTTTTCTGATGATACAGGAGAGTTTCAGGATATTTTATAAGTAAAACGTTTTGGTAAGAATGCTCAAAACTATTATTATCTAATTAAGAGAGAAAATTGATAGCTTTTGTAAACGATAAACGTTAGGTTTTTGGTTTCCGAAATGTGATTCTAATACTTTATATTCCTGAATTCTTTTTAATTTGTTAAATAATTTATTGGTGATATTTGACTTTTTGCTGAGCTTATCTAACAGATCCAACGTTCCATAAAATCCTTTTCGATGTTTTTACACAAAAAATTGCTCAATTTTTCGATCGACGTAATTTAACTTTTGATAGGATGTTTCCATGAGTAGTCAATCATAAAAACATATTAGTATCTAAAAGCTGTTTGTATATTCCATTGCATAGAGCTTTCTAGGGTGATCATTTTTCGAAAAAGAATTTCTATTCTGATCAACAAATAATGATGCTAGAGTCCAATTACAAGAAATATCGAATAGCTCCAGAATTCGAGAACGGTTTTAAGTCTTCCAGTAAGTTAACTCTAGCACTATTATTTGTTGACGAACATTCGAATATTGTTTTACGAAAATGATCAACAGAACAAACTCTATCAAATAAAATATGTTAACAAATTGTGGATATCTCTGTGTTTTTCATTGTTGACTACTTACGGACGTAATTGATAAAAATAGTCAACTTTTGTATTGAAATCAATTATTGTAGATTTCAAGCGATTCAATAAGGCTCTGATTTATGAATCAAAAGCTTGGAGCTCTCTTTTTACATCAGAAAAAAAATTAGTGCATTTGGTCCGAATACGATGAAGATGCAGAAATTTCTATTCGATAAATGACTTTCAGAACACTCTATAGAACCAGAACTTTAAATTTGCAGACGCTCTCTCTTCAGAATATCATTGTCACTGTAGAATTCTGTATTTCGACATAACTTCAAATGCAATTAATGAATATTTATTTTTAGCTGACTTGTCAGTGTCTGCTCCATCGAAAAAACGTAAACCGAAGCATACGAAAACTGCGCTAGTTCGCAAACCTCGACCTGGCCATATTGCTCGCGTATGTTGACAAAGTGTTCGGATATTTTATATTTGTCATATTTTATTCAGATATTATCAACTACAGCTGATGTTGCATTCAAACGTGGTGCTCGTTATGATTCACCTTGCGCTCGGTGTGCCTTACGTAGAATCAGTTCAACATTATTATTAGAAGGCATAACATTGGATCATATTTCTGGTCGACTTTGTGGACGATTTCCGCAAAACTTTAAATATGTTTTATTAGCTGAAATTCGCAAATATCAACGGGTTGGTCTTAAATCCATTGAAATTACAAGTATCTCAGTTGATAGAAAACGAAACTTGATTATTGAATTTGACTGCATCGTTGATCCTCAATACAATGAGTTGATTCGCAGCGCATTACGACGTGCTGCTGTCACAATTGATGTATGTTTTGTATTATAATAAATAATACTTAATCAGAATTTTTTTATCTTTATAGCTTAAACGTATCTTCAAATATCAACATCACTATTAAACTCCAAATATGGAATTGACTTTTCTCTCCCTATGAACTATTTCTCATATGATTGTAGTTCTTGAATTATGAGAGGCAAAATAAAAATAATCATTAAAATTTTTTTTTTCTTCTTAGAAATACTTCATCATCTAGGTCAATAAATCTGATTATCCGAAACGATATCTTGTACCGCCTGAAATGATAAAGAAACAGTGTGATTACTGCTCTAAGCGATGAAAAACCATCTCAGTTTTTCACCGATTTTTGATTATTTTTCCTCGGAACGGAAAAGACGTCGTTTCAAGTTGTTTTCGGTGCGTAACGATGAGTGGTATTAAAGCCATATTCTCACCATATAGTGTCTTATTTACACCATTTTTTATTGTTTACGACTCAATTAATCTCCTATGATTCCACTTTATTTTCAACTCTGCACATGCTTTGTAATATTACGAAACATTGGATTAAATGAATAGAATACTTCCATACACATGAATAGGACAAACTTTATCGTAAGTATACGTGTAAAAAAGAGTACTTGCCCAAAGACAAGAAATCTGGAAATCAGATTAGAACAAATAATGCTTTCGAAACAAGTTAATTTACAATTATAAAATCCACTGATTTCAAGAACGACACATTTTAGTATAAGTGAATTACTACCGCCTTTTCCCATCGTTTTCGATCTTTTGCAACCTGTAATTTTCGATATGAAGAGTCGAATCAGGACCGTCAGTTAAAGCAACTTTCCACTGAGTACCAAGCTTAACAAAGAACTCTACTGTTGATTGATGTGTGAAATAACTCAAAAAAGTTCATTGAAGCCACACATTAACAAAAAAAAGTTAAAGAAGAAAAGGAGTGAAATGAACTTTATTTTCGACAACGAACTTCATATACTAATAGTTTAGCATAAGAAAGTATCTAATGATAGCTTTTAAGAAACTTTCTAAAACGATGAGAAACGGCGGTTGTGACGAGAATCGTTTTCGCTGATACGTAAATGACTACTGTAATGGCAGTTTTTTTTTGCCGTTTTGAAATGATTTAAGATATATTACGGGTTGCTCTATACTGCATAAATATTCGTTATATTGTATTGTCAAGAATACTTCCTCTCTCCAATTGTTTTATCATATCCAGTTCTCAACAAAACAATGAACGATATTTCGATTTCTTTCGACTATAAATTAAGCTCATCGGGCTTTTTTTGCTGAAATAATGAACCTCTCAAAAATAATTTCATGAAAAATGAATCTCTCTTTGATAGATAAAAGTGTAAAAATTTGATTACGATCGCATTGATTTAAAATCTGATTTAGAATTCTCGATTGGCTCTACTTGATTATATATAGTTAGATCACATATACTAAAATGAGATTATTTTTTGAAGTCAAAACCAATGTTGTTAGGCCAAGTAAACTTAAAGAATTAGACGAAATAAACAAGATGACATATTATTCTAACTATAGAATATTCCATTTATTTTGATACAAATATATATTCAAATTTAAGTCGATAACTCTTTTTGGATCACAGAAGTTTAATAGTTTTTCATCAAAATGTATTTGATGCTTGTTCTATATTATCAAGTAATTTTTTACAAAGGATTTTTCTGTTGAAAACATAAATTAGATAAGAATACTAGCACCATTAAAGAAAGTGGAACAACGTTAGTGGCTGTGCCATAATATGACTGCAAAAGACTTAACCATTGATCAAAAGTTCTGGTGTCACCGCTAAACTATATGTAAATAACCAATAAGATATAAAACCTGATAATTGAATATGAAAACTTTATAAAATGATAATTTTGCATTCAATTAGTTTTACCGATTGTTGACTTCAAATAATTTGTTGAGGAGAGTGATTTAAGTGTTATTCTCAATGATATTTCAATGTGTATCGATAATTCAAACGGCTTTGATTCATGCCAATCAGGGCATTAATGTGATATGAAGAGAATATGATCATATTTTATCCCATCAGGAAAAAAATCACAAAATAATTCATCAATTTCAGGCCTATCCCTAACATGTTATTTTATTCAGTTTTCTTATATTATATTTCAAAATACTAGTATAATTTGCTTGACTTTAGCTTGGACTTAGCCGATTCGAATAAATAAGAGTCAGGTATGGAACGAAAACCGAGTTTAATTTGAAATATTGTGAATCATGCTCATTTATAATGCCTAATCAATTGAAATTATACAATAAGACTTTGTATAGATGAAATTTTTCTTTGAAAATTTTACAGCAAAGTGTCTAACTAAATTCGAATTGTTTCGTTTACGTTCGAATCAACACAAAGCTCTATAATCTTCGTTTATAATCGAACTCAAATAGGCAGTGTATGAAATGAGTCTTTTTCCTCTAATGACGACATTTTCACATTTCGACAAGAGAATAGGACAAATCTGAGACAAACAATGATGCAATTCATTCTCTCAATGTATATATATAAAGAGAGAGAGAGAGATTAGACTGTAAAAATATCAGTAAATTAATTTTCAATCTGTAGGCAGATTATTTAAAAGTAGTTTTCATTGAGGCCCGACTCACTTTGTCCTAGACTGACGAGATAGAGACATGCATACTAAGATAAGGTATCAATAACAGTGTCTCGTTTCACAAAAAGCAATATTTTCATAGCATACTACTTGATTTTTATGTTTACAAAAAAATGAAAAGAAATTTGATATTCTATATATATTTCTAATTAAGTTCAGTTTATATGGGCAATACTACTGATTCTTCTACAGAAACTGTATCCAATATTTTTATCGTTGCATTTTTATAACTCCATTTGCTTTTATTCTTTCGTACTGCTGTTAAAACTTAGTTTTCAATTTCAAATGATCAGCGAGTACAAAGAACGAAAAACTCTTTTTATCAACAGTGGACAACAAATCGATCGGTGAGATAAATGCTCATTTTAAGTGGAAAAATGCCATCTGGGTCAAAAATGAATTTTCTTTCCATTCTGTTTATATAGGACGACCGTCATATACATGTATGCGTATGTGTCCACATTTCATCCATATCTCATTCTTCTATGATTACCATTCAGAAAAGGAATACGGGCGAAAACAACCCTTTCCATGCACACGAAAATTTACGTCATATCATAAATCATCTAATTTTCATCATTCCGTTGACAATCTACTAGATACTATAAGGATGCTATATTCACTTCGAATAATTGACAATAAAAGCATTTATCTCTTAAGAAACAGAAAAAATGCGTTTCTTCGAATCATTTTTCTTACAGAGTTGAGCATTATTTCTATTGATTTTCATTTTTCCGCTAGTATACTAGTAGTCTTCATATACTGTATATAGCAATTTCTCCCCTTTGAATCAAATCTCTGTGAATCACCGTTATATCGATGTCAACCAAATGAAGACACGGAAACAAAAATTATTTTATAAACATACAAGCCAATTGAACGAGCCAAAGATCCTCATTGTTAGCGTCAGTAGATGGTGCTTACTGACGCTAAACGTTTATCTTATGTTATCTATTTTTTGAATCTCTAATTTGATTTGTTACGTAATCTCTCAACTATGATTCATCTCGTGATTATCTTTTTGTCTTTCGTTATTGCGCAGTTGTTGATGTTCTATCGTATCGATCTCTCGATACTCAATATATTCTATATATGACACGACGACAAAGTCGATTATTAAAACATGTTTAGCTCTCCATTTTTGGCAGACTAAATATTAGTTCTACCATTGCTACATAATCCCCAAAACGAGAGCTAACACTCATGATATTAGAATATATGATAGTTTAATCTCTACGATATATATCTATCAAAATGTATTTTGTATTTATATAAAAACAATGCTATCAGAAGGAAAAGTCCTTTGAAGAAAGAAAAGTCCGTTGCTATGCTATTTTTGTCCTTTCCTTTAACTACTTATATATCACAAATTTCATTCTGTATGAAAGGCCTCACCTGTTATTAAAGGACATTGGGTAAAGCGGATATCTCTTTGGATCTCGGACATTACTGTTAATTAACATGTAGTTATTTAAAATGCATAGATTTTTAGACTTGTATTGCGATTTGAAACTATCTGTTACTATTTAAAACTTTCGATATCTATTTAATTCGAAACACATTACAGTCTAGTCAACAATTCAAAACCAAGTATTTTTAAGATAGATCGAAATTTCGGTACATGAAGTACTGAAGACTATTCAAAATCTCTTTAGAATTCCCGGCTTATGACTAAGTAGCCTCCATAATCATTGCTATTGCTGGTTGAAAAGCTAATTTCTCAAATAATTGATATTCTGGTGCCACGCAGTACAATGTTGTCAGAGAAAAGTCACAAAGTATTAAATTTAGTCGAGGCTGGTAAAGAAACATCAAAAACTAAATAGAAGTTCAGAGGAACATCATTAGGTCACCAGATAGAGAATGCGATCGTCCTAGACAAAAATTATTAACGAGAATTGGTAATGTCTCAAAATGCTATGCCATTTACAATAAAAACTAAAACAGATTACTTGATCATTGTTCCTATAGAGCTCAGCAGTTTTCCCAATAGTTGTTGTTCTCTGGTGAGGTATTTTCACTTTTATGTTATGTTGTGTATCTGATAGTAATAATCATTCCTCCTATGAATTTACATTTTTCAGCTGAATAAGTATCTATATAACTATTGAACTATCTAACAATTGTTCCCATAGAAGGAATCACTTTTTCATTTTTCCATTTCATTTATCCTATAAAAATCTTCATTATTCCTATGAATTTTTATTTTTTCTCTGAATGAGTATCTGTATGAACAAATACTTATCTTAGAAGTTTTCGTATAGGTGAAATCATTTTTTCATTGTTCCATGTCATTTATCCTACAGCTATTCTCATTATTCATATGACGGCTTGGCCACGCGTTACGGAATTTCATTTTTTCACATTGTAACACTTATATCTCATCAACAATAACAGCAAACTCCCTGAAATTTTTATCATATATAGAGACCATTTAGATTTATTATCAATAAAAATTTTATCGATTTCTATGTAGCCAAGGCTGAGTTATTAAAAAATTGATGACCGTTACGGAATTTCAAAAAATGGAAATTTTTTTTGTGGGTGAGCTGAGAGTTAAGGGTTTTACTACGCAACGAAGTAACATACAACTAAATGCTCTGTATAGAAATTGTTCAGTTCTCCACAAGCTTCAGAATATCAGTTCATTTCTTAACAAGTATAATTGCATTCAATAAAAAAACTGTAAACATTGACCGTTACGGAATTTCAATCGTTACAGAATTTCGTCTTTTTTCGACTTTCTAATGGGAAAAGTTTGAGACTTTGAAGTTTCCAATTATCATAATAAAAACCCATCTTTTTCCTAATCCATGAGTAATACGGAGACAGTTCTATCGTCCAAGTGTATCAGTTTCACTCTCACGACGAAATGAAATTATAGAAATTCTGTCTATTTTTCAGGCAAAAAATGAAATATAACAGGATTGAATACTAAATTGTTTTAGTGAAATTAGTCAAAAATTTCTTTGTAGACCCTTGTAGAATGAAAATAGGGTTCATATCGCTGGTCAACAAAGTATCTCAAAGCTTGCAACATGTTTCATAAACCGTCGGTAGTGCACTTTTGATTTTAGAGAGTTTTCCTTATGTTTGTGAGTTTAAATCTTCCCCATGCGAGGGTGACCAATGCGTGGCCACGCCCATGAGTTTTAATTTTGTCGATTGAATAGTTTTTATCTGTAAATCGAACTCTTTTATAATTTTATCCTCGCATGTGACGTTATTAAGAGAAGCATTTTTGACCTGAACGTCAAAATTCCGCTTAAAATTAATATTTTTGTCACGGATCGGAACGTTGTCCAACCCTCGCTGGAAACTAACTTCTGACATTATTTCAACGAGTTGCAACGTGCAATAATTACATAGTATTCAGTAATCAAGATGAGTTATCTATTTAAGATTGTATTCGATTTACTCTTTGTTTTCGTTGATGTTTGTGTCTACCGATGATTGTGAAGGATCGAAAGTGAGAAATAAAGATGAAATTCAGATCAGCTCCACTAATCATTCTATTTGTTTATTTAAGACCGATGGATCAAATTCATAGATTTCAAAAGGCAAAGAAAATAAGAAAACGATTGAGCATAAAATATACTAGATGACTTGTGTATCTTTTTTATTGCCTGAAGAAAATCATCATGTTATCGAAGTGTCATTCTCAAAACTAAAATATAAAGCACGAAGCATTAACTGATGTGAAACTTGGCCATAAAACTAAATGTGTTATGTATCCTTTCAGAAAACTGAATTTTCAAAACTCGTTTTATTCGCACAGCAACGCAGCGCAATCAATTAGACTTAACTGTTAAAAAGTTTCTTGTAAGATCGACTGAGACTCTAAATTACATACAATTCATGTATCAGTTTTACGCACTTCCAGACTTTTTATTTTACCACAATTTAAAACTAATACAAGCATGACGAAATCATGAATTTTTTGTCTTCTCAATAACTCATGATGAGAACTTGTTTCGAACATCATGCCTTCTAATATTGGCTCAACATTTTAATCATCAATATCTTGTAATTGAACGAATATTTCTTCCATCCAATATTTAGTTTCACTCTCGTACACCTATCAGTTATTAAAAATGTAGTCAACGATCATTTCGACAGACAATTTATTATTGAATATAAATCCGAAATAAGGAAGTAAATTTCCGTACTCGACAATGAGTTTTTACTATTCCTAATTGATTATATATCACTTAAGAAATCAAATTTAAGAAAATATATTATTTCTTGAAAAAATAATTTTTCTCCAAAAAAATTACTCGTAGCGAAGCCTTGCCACTTTTTTTCGAAAAAATGTTTGTATTATGAAACATAATGTTCCGCACATCATTGAACATAGTTCCACGCTAGAAAGATATGTTATGGAATATAATAGGAATTTAAGGTAAAAAAAACAGGTTTTTGGAAACTCCTAACTTCGTTGACATTCACTAATGGTCTTTGACAGTATAGACATCGAGAGATTCCACATGGAGCACGATTAACTCAAAGTTTGAACTAAACTCGATTAATGCTGTTTGTAATGTGAGGCCCGTAGCATCAACTATGATAATAGATGCGAAGTGGCGCTAAGATCAACAATGCACCAGTTGTGGAAGAATCATCAGTGAAAGTTTGAGGTCAATCTCACTGAAACTCTTTCTGGCATTTAAAAAATACGGAAAGATTGGTTACGAACTGAATTCGAATATTATCTTAGTTTTGCATCAAAATGTTCTCAAAACTAGCTATTTTCGGACAGAAGCCTGATTCTGCAGAATATCTTTCGGTCGAACTGTATTAACTGATGCAATGCGGCGCTATGACGAACAATAAATCACACATGAGAGAATAATTCGTGAAAATTTCAGCTCAATCGGATTAAAACTCTTTGTAGCGTTCGTATACTACGATATGACTGATTTTTCGATCTGTGAGTAGTGTAAAACTTGGAACTTGAATGCAATTATTGAACCACATTTCAAGTATTCAATTAATGAACTTCTCATTTCAGGTGTTCAATTATTCAATATAAGTGTTATGCCGTGTGTATGTCTGTATCATAAATACCGTTATACATGATCGAATTAATACTTGAAATTCAACTATTCAATTTTCAACCTTGATATGTGTTCGTATGTTAGCTCACACCCGTACAATAACCTGAAAATGATATTTGTTATCTCTTGAGCAGCAGACGCGTGCATTGATAACACATTTTTCAGTTTCAGTCATATGAAGAAAAGATAAGAGCATAAAAGGTGCACTACTTTAATTTTATTGTAAGAATAAGTTATGTATCTGTATAATAAAGTAGCTACAGATGCTTTATCCTCTTTGACCTGGAGAAAAAACTTATGCAAAAAGACTACCAAAAAGACTATTTCAAATAAATGACTAGAAGATCATTTTTTTGAGAGAATAACTAATAGATTTGAATTCATACAATTAAGAAGTTCATAGTTATAAAGTCAAGATCACCAGGATGAGTAGTTCGATCGGTGTGTTACCTAAAAAGTAGAAACTCTCTATTGATAATGTTGTTATGTTTTGCAATTCACTATCTATGTATTGCTGATATCTTATACTACTTAACCATGTTTCCGAAATAATTAGTAACCTGAAAAATAAAGAAACAAAATTAATGATAGTCATTAAGATAGACCGAAGGTAAACTCATTTGAACGACATAAGTAATAACTTATGTGTAATGCCTTTGTCTCGCTTTAAGACAAACTTCTTGCAGCAATCTGATAGATTCCTATAATTCATATATGGCTAAATGAAAAATATAATGACATTTTTCTTGGATTTATAGGTACACATAATGATTTTAATGTTGATCATGAGCGTGACTCAGAGTATCAAAAAGTTAACCATATTACTCTCTCCACAACTCTTGCTATTCCTTTTGCCATCAATCCTTTTCGCTGCTCCTACAACACTGCAAGATGACTTTGCTATTGTACGTGAGAATGTACGCAAGTTAATGCTATGGCCTACACCAGATCAGCTTAATGCCACACTCGCACAAGCGATCGGCAATTTAAGTACATTGGATCCAAAAACATGCCAATGGCCTGACTTGAATTACTCTACCCGTGGTCCAGAAAATTGGGATCCTGTATTGCATATGTTTCGTATTTCTACTATGACTGCAGCATTAACTGTTCCAGGTGGAAGAGAAAATGATACAGTTTTGTTGTGGGCTGTGCATTGTGCACTGAGAGTCTGGATAGAGCAAGATTGGCAGAATCCTAATTGGTGGTGGAATTATATTCAAGATCCATTGATCGCCACAGGAATAATGCTCATGTTAGGCGTAGAGCGAATGAGCTCAGAGGAGATCAATGCTATTATTACTATGTCGTATCGTGCTAATTGGTGGATAAAAGATTGGGGCGGTGGCGCTAATCTAGTATGGGAGCTACAAGTGCAACTATATCGTGGACTGGCTACATCCAACTATTCTGCAGTTGCACAAGGCTTCGAGGTCATGTGGAACACTGTGCAAATACAGAATCTTTCCACTTGGGGTGTACAAACGGATTGGTCGTATCATTTTCACGGACCACAGATACTGACAGGAGCATATGGTGATGCTTGGGCAACGAACATTTTGCATTTTCATCTTGCTACACGTGGTACACAATATGCACTGTCTCAAGATCGGATTGATATCTTCGGTCGTTTTTTGACAGAAGGTGATGCCTGGTTCACTATGGGCAGTGTCTGGACATGGGGTATTCTTGGTCGAGTGATTGACCGCGGCGTACACGTATGGTATACACATTTATTTCCGTCTGATCAATTGAGAGCACTAGCTATGGACGTTAGTAGCGCCTATACTGCTTTAGCACTATTGGATTATGCTGATCGACTTGAACATCGTCATGAAGCTCGACCATTAGTGGGAAATCGTCATTTCTACACGAGTGATTTTCAGGTGCATCGTAGAGGAAACTGGACGGCGGCATTGAAAATGCATTCTTTTCGAACAATTGCCACAGAATGTGATAATAATGAAAACTTGAATGGTGAACACATTGGTGATGGTGTACTCAACTTATATACACGCGATGCTCAATATGGAAGTGGAGAAGAATATGAAAACATATTCGCCCTACTCGATTGGAAGACTATCAATGGAATTACGGTGGAAGCTGATACACCATTGGTACGATGTAACAGGGGTAAGCTTGCTATGTTGAACACGACATTTGTCGGTGGTGTCAGTGATGGCCATTATGGTACTGCAATAATGGATACTGCTGCACATAATCTGATGGCTAAGCGAACATGGCACTTTTACGATGACTTCATTATAGCTTTGGCGAACGGGATTGAAGATAACACTACAGCACTCTTGCAGACTACTGTCGCAAGCAGATTGCTGCCACCAGCAGACACTGCAGCTGGTATACTAACAATACAGTGGAGTAACGGAACTGTGCAGGTTTTGCTGGACGGCACTTATTCGTTTTCATCAGGGGATTCTCAAGTACTTTGGTTTCACGCCGATGGAACCGCCTGGATAGTATTGGACGACTACGCTGCACTGGTACTTGACTGCCGCAATAAATCTGGCAACGTTAATCAGTTTGGTCCATGGGATTTCGAAATGCATGGACGCCTACTTACTGCCACTATCATCCATGGCAGAGGGCCGACAAACAAACCGCTGAGCTATAGATATATGATTGTACCTAACGTAACTGTAGAGACAATGCAAGCGCTCTGGAAACGCTATCTATTTCTGGCAAATAGTGCACGCATATTCGAACTACCAGAAAGTCATAACAGATCGCTTTATCTACATGGTACTTGTGAGCCATCAATTCAGCGAGCTTCTGTTGCTCTGTTTGATGATGCGTTTATTATTGGTACTGGTGTATTTTACAACTGCAGTGATATATCACTGAGTATTTATATGGAACAGGCAGGTGTGATACTATACAGCGAAAACTCGGAAAGCTTTACCATTACTGCGGCACATCCAACGCTCGTGGAAAGTACGTTTGTTGTCAGTGTTAATCGAGCTAGTGTTACCAACGTAGAATGTGCAAAAGACATGCGTTGGGGTGCTGAAACCGGTACTCAAGTAATACTTACGCTGCCAAGAGATGCGGAGCTACTGGGTATGAGCGTATCAGTAACCTGCAAGAAAGCTAATTTTTTTACACAAAAGAATCACAATTTTGACTGCATACATTTTAATACAAAAATACATAATAAATAGAGCAACATTGTCTTTAATAAATATAAATATACATTGAAATAACAATATGAGATACTTAAACACAAGTCACAAGTAAAAATATCGAACAAAAAAAGAAGCAAACTAGCATGCCGAAACTTTCGTTTCCTGCAGTAAAATATTCTAAAAACTTTGGTTAAGGAATAGATCTTGGCGTTCACTTTCAAAATTCTCCTTTGTTTCTTAATGTAGGAAGTATCGCAGTTCACACAGACTTAGACAACATTTACCAAATGCGATCAATGTATGTCTATATGCGCACTTTTAATATGAATTTATTAGATAACCTTTTTCTTGCTGTTATTTTGAATGTGCATAGTATTGAAAAAAAATAAGAGAAGTAAAATATTATTGGTAGTATTCAACAAAATGATATAACGATCATTCATTATAATACTTATCAAAATCATCAATCACAACGTAAATTTGATGCAATAGAAATATTCAAAATACGCCAATGTTTAAAAAAAAATTATTTTCGCCTATTCGTTTAGTTTGTATTGTTATTGTTTATACCATTGCTGGAAAATTTTTATTTGCATTACTTGAAAAACATCGCGAAAAATTAAATTGTCAAGAAGCATACAGTAAACATATGACTGAAGTAACTAAAGTTACACCAAAACTTCTTGCCTATATACAATACAATGTAACATCAGCAATATTGATATTTTCAACTAAAAAAGATAATACAAAAGTTGCAGATGTAATAATTGGTTCGATGTTACATAATTATCGCGTTTTTGTTATATCTACTGGTTCAAAATATCGACATTATGAAATAGTTGTACAATTATTACTAAATGAACATATGCAAATTCATTTCTTTTTGCAATAACAATTATTACAACAGTTGATGATGAAAAGATAACGTAATAAAAAAAATTAAATAATACATTACGATATTTTCTTTTTCCATTTGTTTTTTTTTTAAATTTAGACCAAAGACATGTAAGAGCGACTTTTCTCTTTAAGTTTTTTTAAATATTAAATATGTTATAGGGAAAGGTCAAATATGTTGCATATGTTATGCTCCGATTGGTATGAAAAATAAATAAATTCTTTTCAAAAGGTATACCAATATTTCGTTTATGTGCTGCAAAGATAAGCGGTTTTCTTGGTAAAATATTTCGTTTTCTATATTCAAAAGTTCTTTGTAGACCATATTCTTTTGTCCATCGGAATGATATTAACATTTCCCACTGATCACGATTAAGGATGTCAGGCTTCCAGTTCCTTTGGGTTTCATTCCTAACGAACGGTACCCACTTAAAAGTTCGTGTTCATGAGTTTTTAATTATCTTGAGCTATTTCAATGTACTTATTCTTTCAATCTGTATCTAGTCGGCATGGTTTTCCGGTCTCGATTATTCTTGTTGGCTTTGGTATAAGCATCGAGATTGTGTCCATTTCTTTCTTCTGCTAGAACAGGTGTTGAATGTCTTGCTAATCATATACTCTTATTCATTTATTAGTATTCATAACAAATTCTTACTGTGACGATGAAGACATTTTGATATGAAAAACCATCGAATGTCATAGTTACCTTATTTTATAATTCATTTTTTCTAAATTAAGAAACAAATAATATATTTGATACCCGGTTAAAGCAAAGATGGTCCAAATACTAGTGCTAAGCTTATTTTTCGCGCTGTATACAAACTTTTTGGACTAGCAATTTTAGCTATGTGCGTTGATTTAATACATGAAGAAATCAAAGCAAAATTTCGTTGGCTTAATCATAAAATTGGTATTATAGAAGGTGAAAGAGATTTAGTTGTTACTAAAAAAGATAAAGCACTTGATAATAATAAACGTCCATCAACTACTGATTGTAATCCAGTGATGAATACAAACGATAAAATGATTGAAAATGAAAATGAAGCATGTAAACTTATGCCTAATAATAATATTGCTCATACTCATCCAATCAAAATAAATTCAAATAAAGAAACACTTCATCAACGAGCAGCTGCTACAAAAGGAAAGTTACTATTTAAGAGTGCTATTTGTCGTTAAAATAATTCTGAATACTTATATAAAATATGTAACATTTTATTATTAGATCACTTCATATTATAAAAAATAAAATATAACTTATGTTTCTCTGCTTAAATCTTTTCTTTCATTAAAAATCAACCCTCAACTGTATATATTTGGTTGAGAACTCTATTATTTGATGATAATATATATATGTTCCATGAATTAACAAGTTTCTTAAGACTGATGTATTTAAATCAAATTATTTTGTTTCTTCTTATTTATTTTGAAAACAGTTCAGTCTCATATTTGAAGAAGTAGAAGCTTTATTTTGTTGATTGACAGGTAAACATAATGAGTTCTTGAACAAAGTCCTGTCTAAAAACAAAATCAAGGAATTGACATTTAAGCAACAGTAGTGTAAGAGTCATGTTGTCACTCGAATGCTTCGAATTTAAACTTGATGATCTTTGTAAATCAAAAGAAAAGATATTTGAAGTAAAATCTCTTCAATATCATTACAATGAACTTCTTTGTAAATAGAGATTTTGAAGACAAGTGTAATTAGCATACTTGTAATTGTCTGAATGTTTTATTTTTTACTTATTCCCAGGTATTGTATTAATGTTAATAGTACCCATTTGTTTCTATATTTTACCAACTCGCTTATGAATAAAGAGGAATATCAAAATTAGAAATAAAACAATATGTTTTACTCGAACAAAATGAACGTGAAAATCATCTGTTATTAAATAAGCAGGAATTTTTCATTCATCTGATAAATCAATGAGTTCAGCAATGACATCTATCAATCGTTATAAATGTTGAAGAAGAAATTGTTCTAAACGTTGATGTGTTTGTTGACTAAGATTACGACATATTTGTAATGCTGCACGAAGACTCATATAGGCACCAACTTGTTGAATTCATCAAGGGCTTCTTCAAAACATAGAATCAAATGAATATCAAAACAAACACAATCAACTATTAGAGTGTGGTTGTGAATGTGTGTCTTCTCTTTATTGACGTTCAGATCCCGACTCGCAATCCCGAAACATGTTTCCAGATGAATCCTTACGTAAGTACCTAGAAGACCTTTCGAAAGAACGAAGTAACGGAGATTTAGAGTGGTTTAGTTTGATCGATGGACAATTCAATAATACGATTGAATAGAGCTGAGTAACTTGTACTTGAAACATGCTTCTACAAGAATTCTGCACGAATTTAGTCGAATACAGACCTAACTTCACCTATGCTAATATCAGCCTATACTACAATTTGTTAAGTAGTAGGCCTATTAAAGTTCTCTATCTAATGTTGATATATTTCGTTTTTTTCTCTGATTCTATCACTACTGTTAATAAAAAAGATATAATTTACCAAAATGATAGACTTTACTTAATTGAGAAATTTTACAAAGAAAAATTTTTATTAAATACGAAAGTTGGCAAATAGTGGTACTGAAGCATATTGGAGCAGTTTTATAGGAAGTCAACCAGAAAACATACAATGTGTTTAGAATTGTTTTCTTAATGTGAAACTTTGTAGAGTTTTTTGGTGATCATTTTTGTAAAAAGAAATTTCCTGACTTCCATTGAGAAATGATAATGTTATAGTCGAAAATACTAAACACTGTTAAATAGGTTAAAATGTTTTTTTTTGTCTGATAAATAAACATAAAAAGTCGATTCGCATATATCAAAATGGTTATACTATATAGAAATGTGACATAGTAGGTTTTTACATGTATAGTGAAAAGTTTTCTTCACTAAGCTCCTCGGTCGGTTTCTCAGATATATTCGAATAGTATCACTAAATTCCGATAGAACATTACATACAATATTTATTGTAAAAAGAAGAGGTATTAAATGTTTTTTCATACGAATATTGTATGTAATGTTCTATCGAAATTTAGTAATATACTATTCGAATATATCTGAGAAACCGATTGAGGAGTTTCGTCAAGAAAACTTTCTTCTATAAAACTTACTATATCGTATTTCTATATAGTATAACCATTTTGATATATGCGAATCGACTTTTTATGTTTATTTATCAGACAAAAAAAAACATTTTAACCTATTTAACAGTGTTTAGTATTTTGGACTATAACATTATCATTACTCAATGAAATTCAGAAAATGTTTTTATGAAAATAATCAGCGAAAAAAGCTCCACAAAGTTTGATATCAAGGAAACAATTCTGCATATTTTGTTATGTTTTCTGGTTGACTTCTTAAAGAATTGCTCATTTATATGTCAATCTCACCTTCCGAAACTTCATTATACATTCCTTATGAAAGTTTGACTATTTTTTTCAAGTTTCAAGTAGTTAATTTCGTTTTCTTAGACATAAAATTAAATCAATTATTGTGCACGACTGTTACGATGAAAATAATTAATATGCTGTCTTATGAAGACACGTCATTTAGCAAGTATAATTAACACTTGAATAAAGTGGTGCCTTCCACCTTTCTCAGTCATATCACAATATGTGAAAGTACGAAAACTATTATTTCAAACGTTCGATCAATTTGCCTCTATTATGTATGTTTTGCTGATGGTCTACTAGTGTTTTAGATTATTCTATCTAGAAATTTTTTATTTATCTAAGTTCTAGATGATCCACCAACAGAAGACTCTTTATCTCATGAATCTAATCATGATGAAGCTAATACATCTTTGGTTCTTTATTGAGACTATGATCTTTTGAATGATGTCACAACTTATTGTTGATTCTACCGTTCGTAACGATTAAGCATAAAATATAACTTACATTATAATCCATAGTCAGTTAATCAATAAATACAGTATATTTCTAGAGATTCTGCTTGCTCTGCATGGTGGCAAATGTTATGATACAACTTCGCTTTTCAAAAAAATATCCACAATCATATTTTTCGAAACACTTTTTGCTAGTTCTCATCATAATGGTAAACTTAAAAAACTTTCTGCTTTTCCTATGATTGAAGAAGACATTAAGATTGTTGAAAGACTTATTTATGATTTTATTCATCATGAAGAAAGGCAGTCATAAGCACTGAAAATTTCAACTCTTGATTTAAATCATTTTAGTAAATAATATCAAATATGAAGAAGTGCACACTACCAGAATCTTCCTTATCGTTATTATGAACTATTTGATTTTGAAAAAATTAACTACGTCATGAAAATAAAATAAACGATAAAAATGCCTTCACCTAAAGAGAATTCTTCGTTTTTCATGTAAATTGGGACTTTATATATTCGTAAGTTTTTAAATATATTTCATACTTTTAGTGTTGCAAATGTACTGGTAATTCTAATATGTAGACATGTGGTAAATATTCTCAACTATGTACGATGTTTTTGTTCGTGTAATGCAAAAAAGTGCTCAAATCATACGTCGATTAGCGATCGTTCGTTAACAAAACATACGAGATCTGTAAATTAACAAACATCTCTATCTATACAAAGGCAATGAAAGTATCAACAACGCTTGAGCATCATATAGCTTTGATAAGGATAATGTTTTTAGTTTTTTGAATTGAAAAATCCTACAATTTGAAGAGCAAAATAAACGAATAGTTCACTCCTTTTATCTTATTCAAATCTTTTCAGAATAAAGAATCATCTGAAAACGCTTTTTTCATTCGATTAATTCAATATAGTTTCATTGTATCTTTATATTTTGAGCTACAATTTTATATTAATAATTATAAAATAAATAACTTGTTGAAATATGTACTATAGATTTTACAATAGAGAAGAACAAAGCAGAAAATAATAGGTTAAATAACAATAGTTTGCATATTATATACCTATAGATAGTTGTATATGATTCAGTCATTTCATGTCAATATTTCATCATGGAAAAAATCATCTGGTGTCATCTATTTGTTTTTTGAAAAATGCTCAGTATAATATAATATTGAGTAGAAATTATTACTCATCTTATGATGATTCTGAATATGTATAAATCTTATTATATCAAACGATTGTAAAACAATATTTTCATACACTGCATTGAGAAATAACCACTAATATATAAGCGTATTTATTTCATCAATCAGCACATCAAATAGAACAGTGATGTCATAGAGAAAAAAAAAACGTAGTTATGCTTCAATAGGTTCTATTAAATCGAAACATGATTTTTTGTTTATGACGTGATTTATAAGCCTTACTTTTTTCGTTATGTCATTGATACATTTGTTTTTCTCTTTTAGCAATACTAAACACTGATACATAATATTCTAAATATATTTTTTTTTCACGTTTCCAATACATCATCTTTAACAACTTGGTATTTCTACATGATATACAAGGTCCTTATCTGCATGCATTTTATATCGTATACGAAAATGACTGTATGGATGAGAACAGTACATATTTTGTACAAGTAACTACAACTTTCGTCACTTGTTCATGTAGACACGAAAAAATTGAAGAACTCTTATGGTTTTAAGAAAACTTGACTTCAAATAAAGTAGTAGACATTATTTTAAGACATTTTTTGTGTTTATTATAACTCAGCTGCATTTATAGTTAGAGATCTGATTCATTCAGTATTTGAAAGCTCTTGTTAACTATAATGTAACTTGAAAACATATTCGAAATAACGCGTGATTTCCCTGAGATTTTGTTTGAAAAATGAAACTTACATAAATCTCTGCATAATTTTGCGCTTTACATTTCGAAAGAAATATTTTTCAAACATTATCAAGCCATAATTTTGAAAAACCCGTTTTTAATGCTGACAGTGAATATTGGTATTGAAACAATCTCAAAACAGCTTATTTTTTGCGAAATTTTCGTTCGTAATGAGTGATCGGTTTTCGAATTTAATTTCTTTCGCGAAAAAGAACAAATTTAACGTTTTAAATTATTATTAACTTTGTAGAGAATTAAATTTTCTGCAAACTAGGACTCTTCGCACTTCTTTATGACACCTCAAAAAAAGTGTCATTGTATTTTCTTAACAAATTCATCAATTAGAGTCAACAACGTCTTTCAATTTCCCACCTGAGATTGTTCGAGAGATAGTATGTTTCTCTGATGTATTTTCACGCATGTGCAGCTGTGATGTTGAGATGTGTCTGTGTTATATTTTTACATTAAGTGTTGACCAATTTATGAGAATATTTATATCTGATATTTTTTAAGACGCATCTGCTTTATTATCTCTTTATATGAATTGAGAATTCACAATTTTACAAAAAATGAATAGTCAAATACAAAATAAAGTATTGACAACAAACTATTGAAGAAAACCTTCATTAATATAACGAGAATTACATATAGTTAATAGAGTTAGCTCAACACGTGCTGTTTTAGGTAGGCCAAGCGCATCAAATTTGGGTTAGTCTCAATATTTGTTTAAATTTTCTTCATCTTATTGATAATGTACTTAGAAAAAAAAAATTGTTTGATTGCTCAAAGAAATGTGTTTCATATGAAACTCAGCTTCTAATGGATAAAATCGTTGAATACAAAATCCGAATACATTGTTTTTATGCTACCATATCGAAAGTATTGACTTTCTTAATAATCAAACAATATTTTTCAAAAAGTATCTATGATTTTTCTCTCGAAATCAATGGCTAATAAGACGTAACAATTTGGACATATATTGAGACTAATAAGACTTAATATGGTTGGTGTATTGCAATCTTCATGAGCTTTTGTCATTTTTGGACGAAAATTGTTTAAGTTTCACGACAAAACTAGCATCTAATTATGCCTAAAACATCATATCTACAGTGATAAAAAATTTTCTCGAATTTCAAATCGCTGAGACTTCATAAAAGGAAAAAAGTTAACAAATGCTTTGTATAGAGAAGAAGTGTATTTTTTAAAATTGATTGATATTCTAAAAAACACCAATAAATTAGGAAAAATTTAGAAAACCAATTCACATTAACGTTTTTAATAAGTTGATTCAAAAGTCTAAGAGAAAAATGAATGAATTGTCAACATTTAAAGATAAAAAAACAAGCAAAGATGATAATAAACTTATTCATTGTATTCTTTAACACTAAGACTTTAATTTAATAAATAACTAAAGAGTATCTAAAGAAACTACCATGTTTTTCTTTTTTTACCATTATCCATAATATGCTTTTATTTATTCAAGAAACGCAACTAATACATGTGTTGCTAGCGTGTCCTGTTGATATGGGTGATCAATATTCACATAGTTGCACAGAAATATGCTAACTTTCCACTAATTTTTGTAGGTCTCATCTTGTGTTCAGCTTTTGACGCTATTGCGTGCCATATTTTCAAGAACGAGTTCTGGACGATTCTTCTTCATCACTAATTTTTCATGGGTAACTAGAATAGTAGTCAATGCAAGATTTTCTTCTATGGTGAAATTTATGTTAACTACTAGTCTCGTGTAACTATGAAAATATCTAGACACAAAAAAACCGAGCTTGGCAACTGATTCAGTTTGTCTATAGGTAGTATTAGTCTCATACGAATTGAGAAGCCTTCCTATTATGCTAAATAATAATGTCAAATAAGAAAACATCAAACTTATCAATTTCTGAACATAAATGGATTAGATATTGTTCAATATCAGTTGATGTGAGTTACTAAATTAAAAGTTTTAGAACAGTTATTCTTTCCCTCTTATATTAATGTACGCTGAATGTGCCAGACTAGAATAGAAGTGGTTTTTTTTAGAAGCTCCAACAATCCTTTTCGAAAAAGAACTAGTTCATTAATTAATACATGAAATGGACCACTGTTTACGCTAATTGTATTCTATAATTGAACTGGTCGATTTTTTGTCAGTGTTTTGGCAATTAAATCAAGTGGTGCACCTGACTGGTCTGGTCTGGTCTGGTCTAACAAAACTCTACCAGTTTTGTGTACGCATTCGATTGACTAGTGTAAAAGAGATTGTGCATAGTCAAATATTGCGATCATCTTTTTTTTTATATTGGCCTTACATGTACCGAGGTAGAACTGTAGAGTCCAGGGCAAACGCTACCGATCCTTAGATATATGTGTAAGCATACCGTAATAGCTCGTTATCGAAATTCCTTTGGGGCTAAAATGTGGAACTTACATGTCTTCTTGAAAATGCGCATAGTGTAGAATCGTTCAAATTTCGAATAATCTTTTTTCATTTCCTTCTCTTTTATTAAATTTTCATGATTGATTATTATTAGTTCAACCATCAAATTGAATCTTTGAAAATTTCTGCTAGTGCAACAAAAAGCAAATAGGTTCAAGGCTATTAGTGTCGTGATGCCCAGCTAAGAATAGAGAGATTAGGACACAGAAAAACGATATAAATGTGAAAATAAAGGCACAAGAATATATCTGCAAGCGTTTTGGTGCTATCAAGCACACTTTAAGATTAAGATGAAAACGTAAATCTCTTGCGGTGTAGCCATAACGATAAAGGAAAAATAACGCAATTACAACACTACATATCTAAAAATGACGAACTAAGGATATACTTCTAAGAAGTTTAGTATAGAAATAAAAGTTTCGCAATAGAACTAAGGGATTAGATATAATTACGATGAGTTAAGTATAATGTTAACACATGAGACATAGCTACAATGGATTGAGTAAAAAAGTAAAAGATTTGACATAAGAAATACGGCAGTTAAAAGAGGTCGAATATAGTTATCAAGAAATGTATTTTCTATCCAGATGACCACACTATGTTGGGTTCATAGAAAATGTTTTTTTTTAAGAGTGCACCAAATCGTCATATTGACATCTATCCCGAACTATATCTTTATTGTAGAACAGTCTTAAGAAAAATAATGACTCGATTTATAGAATTTCAAATTGAAAATAAGAAACTAACACCAATTGCTGGTTACTGGACCTATCGACTTGTTTCTCTCGAAGAAGCATTGCACCCTTTCTTGTCTGAAATCAATGAATTACAACGTTCCATCAAAGAAGCCAAAAAGTGTTGCACATATCCATCAGAACATAATCTTACTCGTGATGAATCGGCTGCTTTATTGTTATATACTATGGAAGCGGATGATCAAAGTTTCTACCTCAAGTTGAATGAAATATTGAGAAAAGAAGATCGAAATGAGTTAAAACCATGGTTTCCCTTCCTCAAATTATTCGATACGGCACTCAATAAATTGCCTACGATAAAAGGAATCGTTTGGCGAGCTGTACCTGGCAATGTGGCTAATGATTATAAGAAAGATCAACTATTAACGTGGTGGACTATTAGTTCTTGCTCAGTATCAGTAGATGTTGTCAAAGCGTTTTTAAAACCGAATGAAGAATCAACACTTTTCATGATTGAAGCTGTCAATGGAAAAAATGTGGCTGGTTATACTATGTATCCGAATGAATTCGAAGTTATATTAGAAATCGGCACTCGATTACGTGTCAAAAGTATCGGATTTGAACATGGCAATCTGCATTTGATTCATTTAGAAGAAGTGAATGACAATGCAGATTATCAACAGGAAGAATCAGCATTAGCTATGGCTACGCCGCATGTAACATCAAAATCATTCAAATCTTTGAGTCTACCACCATCTCGTGAGTCATAAATCTATTCCTCTTGTTTTCAATGGAGGCGAAAGGATAAAAAGATGAAAAGAGTCCTTTATATCTTTTACAAGAAATGGCTTCTAAGCTTTCGCAAAACTATTAGAAACAGTAAGCAACGATTAAAAAGTTCAAGATTGCAGATGCTCAGTAGACTTTCTCGAAATTTTGAAAACCATTGACAGTCAGCTCAGAAAGTGTGCGGACACTATCATTGGATTTGAGGAAGAAATTCACGAAACAAGGCTCGAAAGTAGCTCATTTGACAATCTGAAACTCTATGTTGGCCTTCATTCTATATATTTTATTTTATTTTATTTATAAAAACATGTCAAGATTCAGGTCATGAGATAACCTTCATATTTGTGTTCTCAAAAAGTGAGTACACGAGAGGATCGATCAGTATGTCCGGCCGTTTACACGACAAGTCTTCAAAGGATAGTCCGATTGTGATGAAATTTTGCGCACAGAATCGTCTCATCGATATCTCGGTCGAGTTCGAAGATGAGAATGATTCGTCAAGATATTGCTGAGTTATCGCAAAAAATGTCAGTATTTCCTATGCTTTTCTAGGCGAACATTGACCTATCCCGGTTTTTGTAGAAAACAAATTTTCTCTCATAATCAAACAAAACCTCAGCTATTATATACTATTCGATAGAGAATTTCACCGACTACAAAATGGTATATAGAACATTAAGAAACAAGAAGGCTAAGTCACCTATTGCAAAGATACTTAAACGGAAATTACTTCGTGTGTTTTTACTTTTTGAAGTACACATAACACTCAGATTTAAATCCGAGATTTCCACATTTATTAAATTCTAACTTTTTAATCAAGAAAAAGAAATCAGATGTTCAAAAGCTCAAAAAAATCAGAAAAAAATCGATTACTTACTCAAAATTTTTTTATGGTTTTTTATTTATTAAACGTCTCTGTCATATTTTGGATACTGACATGCTCTTTTAAACAAAAAAAAGATGCACTAGAATGAAGACCAATAGAGAAGTTTGGGTGGCCAAATAAATTATGTGTGATCCTTGTTGGGTGCATATCTGTCTCAAACTTAATGGTATTGGGCTGAAAATTTGGTCCAAACCTCTCTATTACAGTCCTATGCACATATGCAGGAACCAAAATCGCTGTTCAGAACGGATAAAGGTGGTTTTAAGTGTCTGAAAACTTTTTGGTCTTACTTGAAGTCATCAAGACTCTAAAATATAAAATTTTGGAATCAGTCATCGTAGTCAAGACCTGAAGTTCTCAAGTGCTTTAACTCCACAGTTATAAAATCAACCAAAACCTTCGAGTCTGCGAATGTTCTAAAAACAAAATCATGAAGTTGGTCGAAGTCGTTACTTCATAAAACTTTTATAAATATTTTGTTAAAATGAACTCTTTTATTGGTAAGAATTTTCAAAATCTGAAGATTCTTTCTTTTTAAAGGGAAGCTTGTCAGTATGTTAAAGTCAGAGATTCAGTAATAGTGAAGTGCTTAAGACTGCAAGTTTTTTGAACTATTATGTTATAAAGTCTTGATGAGGGTCAGTTTTAGTTTCTTGAATATAGTCGAAGTTTTCGAGTCTTCTAGTCTAACGATTCTAGGTTTCTGATGTTAGTGTAAATATTTTTGACTAATTACATGTCGGAATGTGAAAAAGTTAATGTCAAGTGTTTTTTTCATCTTTCAGTTTAAAAATAATCATCTTTCATCAAAATGAAGTTTCAAATAACTCTGAATGAAAAAAACAGTTTTTTTTTGTACAATAGTAAAAGTGAATGAGAAGGAGTAAAAAACTACTGTTTGATGAGAATGGATATGCATTACAGAACATCTATATACTAGAGAGGTGTTTTCCTTCAGTTTTATTCGAAAATGATAGATAAACAAATGGATATAGGATGAAAGTGCAAAAAGAAACAGAATCGCTGTTCGTATAAATACATTTCAATGAAATCTTGTTCTCTTACATAATAAAAATGTTTCTTGTGCATTTTTCTAGAAATAGAGATTTTCTTCTGAATGCAACAATACTTATATGTTTTATGAGAGGGCCGTTGCGGACTTTTGGATCCAATCCCTCGAGAACCCAAGAGATATCTTTAGAAATTCAATATGAATACGGAAATCTTTTGAGTTATTAGACTAACATACACATTAGCTATACTTATTTTCTTTCTTATCATTCCTAAGTATTCATTATTGGTTAATACACGACCAGTAGATCAGTTAATCTCATTATCCCACACGCATAACATAAGAAAGAAGCAGACAACTTCCTATGAAAACAACACGAATGTAAGTGGGAAAAAAATTCAAAAATTTTTGTTAAACTTATTTAAATCAGTTGCTTATGTTAGGATTTGAATAGTTTCCATGAAATAGGTTTACCATGCGATGTACGACTAGAATAGTAATTCGTCCAAAGCTAGCTTCAATGAGAAAAGATATATGCCACGAAACAGTTTCAATAAAAATAGCAGTCGTTGTGCATCCTCAGTGTTTTTTATGTGTTCAATAGAGGTTTCTAGGTCTTTTTATGAAAAGAACTACGTTCTCAGACTCAAAATGAATACTTCATTGAACGAATCTTGGTGCGTATACTCGAAGAGAAGCTTTCTTCAATTATGAATGCACTGCTTTATAATGAAGTCGCGTGTGATTTTCGAGTAGAAAGTGGAAAAGCAAGAAAAACTTTGAATTAATATTCAACGTGACTTAGTCAAACATGTTTCTATTTCAGAAAGATCTCTTCATGTGTGATCCGTGAAAGTAAGCAGTGCGCTACTTAGTCTTACGAGTATGGGAACAATTTTTTCGTGTACAGAAAGTACAGAATTTATTTTGGATTACGTTGCAAAAGAACACTGATGTAACTTGCCAACATATTTCAGATGAAAGAAAAGCGCATTTTCAATAAACTATTCTTTCCTATTTTCTATTCTTCAAGATTTCTTTCTACGTTGAAACTGACACATTGCAATGATAACGGAAACAATATCCAAGTTCATTCTAAACCTGGGTTTTATTATAGACATCAATAATAAAATCAATAAATCGGAGAAATCATTTTTTCAAAAATCAATGCTCAGAGGAAGTCTCCTAATATGTTCTTGGTTTTAGCTGCAAGATGCTATTTCAAAGTTTTGAATTAAAGAAATTCAGAGTAAGCGTAGCAGGCTTGAAGAGTAACCTCAAAACGCTTAAGGGCGTGGATGTGAGGTGCGGGTGTGGATGCATTGTCTCTTCGTTCAAAGCCACACCCTCTTTCTTTTAATGCCAAGGAGGTTATTTTTGCAAAATAGAAGAATACCTTAAAGAAAATATTCAAAAACCTAATTAAAAGTAGGTTTCTTCTTAGCTATTTAAGATTTTGATGAACCATTTTAGAATTTTGTCGCGAAAGATTATGTCTAAGACTAGGCATAGAATGAGCTGCGTATTGGATTTCTTTCGGAATATTGGATATGTGCTATTGACTGTGTAGATCTTATTTCGAAGTGCTCCACATTTCTCTAGACAGAAGCAAAAAGAGGCAACATTCAAAGAAAACTTCGAGTCTATAAACAGAGCACTTTCAGTGCCTTTGCCACAAAAGAATAGAATGATGGTATTCGAGCGTTGTTCAAGGATGACCATCAGAAACTCTTGTGATGGTGATGAGCGATAGCGGGAAAGAAAACTACTTAACTTGAAGCTTGATTTGCTTTCTGAATACCGTTACAAACCTATTATTGGCTCTAAAGTTAGTTTATCCTATTTTCTTGATTTATGGTGGGTTGATAAGCTGATCACCAATGAAAATAAACGAAAATGCTCATGTCATTGCTACCATGAACTCGTACAGATAACAATAAGACTGTTTTCTTTCCGTTCAGGTTCGAACGAGACAAGTTATGTGGCAGCAAGTGCTGTTGCTGTGTCGAAGAATACAATGCCATCACATACAGTATTACGGAAAGCTGAACTTTCGCGAAAGTCAGGTATGCTTCTTTGAATAAAACAGAATACTTTCGTAAAAATGACTCTTTTGGTTTCATACTTCAACAACTGCTCCATGTGGGATCAGTTCTGCCTATCGATCACCAATTGAGGCCAACATGAGAGAGTTCTATCTTGTTGATAGGACATATCGATTCCTTCAACAGGTGTGAGTGTGATTTGGGTAACTTCATGTTTTTTCCCACGCCCACAGTGACACACTCTTCATTGGACAATTTATATGGAGTTTATCACTTTCCTTTTAACAGACTTGTTATTAAGTCATTATTTACGTTCTGTATGCTTTCTTAATTGCCTAAAATTTTCATTTAGAACATCAAGAACTCGCTGTACCTGGCACGTTTGAGCAACTCGTTCGAAATTATTTATTAACTTAGTGATCACCGATTAATAAAGCCTCTTAGAGCGTTTGATCACAACACAACAAAGTAGACGAATACAACAGTTGCTATGAGTAGTCATATATTTCTTGATGTGTTCATATTCAACCATAATAGAATATGGGTTTTCAGGAAGAAACATAATTGAATCGATTATAAAGGTCATCCTACTTGTTCACATTATCTGTCAACTATAATCTGTCGAAGAACTTTCAATTTCCACTAATAAAACATGAGTGATAAGTGAATTCCATCGTCCTAAAATCTATGCTTCTGCCATACAAATTTCAATCATTAACTCAAGTCCAATGATTTGTTTTGCAGCAAGAAAAGTTTTGAAATAGAACTCTTGTGCCAAATGCCACAGGTGTCGTTATAATTATACATTTTTGATACAGTCTTGAATCAACGAATGATGTTCACATTTTTGTTTCGGAATGAAAAAAATCAGAGAACAGAACTCTGATTCAATCAATTCATCTGATATACTATCTTCTTGACGCTTAGAAGTTCAGTAATTTTGTTTTTTAATAATTAGCATAGGTGTACACGGTCATTGGCACTTTTTGAATCATTCACGAGCATGTGATGATATCAATGAAGTATTTGACTGAAATATATACACTACTGAAGACAAAATAGATCAACAAAAACTGACGGCGATAATAATTGTTCATTTAATTTATGATTCGGAAAAAGATGAGTCTTTTCGAGTTATTGATTGCATGCTTATAAAACAGATGAATTATAGGTTCGGAGCGTATGGAAAATGGTCATATATTTGATATGTAATCTTCATTCTTAAATAGTAAACAACAAATCTTTTGCAAGCAAAAGAAACCGATGAACAACATTACTGGATATCGATAATTCATTTTATATGTGATTATTAATTGTCCTTTATGACTCGGAAACTACACATCATTGTAAGTAAAATAAATGAAGCATATATCTGTAATACGAACAATTTCATTTTGATGTAATCATTGAACAAATCAAGGTCTCATAGTTTTAGATGCAGACAAAATAAAATAGACGGCCATGACTGTTATAAGAATCATGACCATTTATTCATCGTGTCATCTTCCAAATGTGTATTTTTTTTAAGCTTTTAGTTTTCTGTACATCACATCGTTGAACAAAAGAATTGGGGTGCGAAAGATTGGGAAATGTTTATTAATTTATTATAAAGTATTCTCTAAAAAAAATAATTCAAATGTTTAATGTTAGAGTCCACAAAATAAGTGCACAAAGTTCTCGTAAACATTATTCATGAGTTTTGCGATTATTGATCAAAACAGTGATCTGCAGGATTTTTTGAACATGAGTAAAAGTAATTGAAGAAAATTGTTGGGAGATACTGATTCATTAACTATAAGATACATAATCATTTATACGAAATGTATCATTTCGTACAAAGTTCTTGATAAAGACAAATGAAAGTTCAATAATGATTATTCATGAGATATACAATCTTCAATACACGTTGATACCTGATCATTTGCTTTTCCGTTATGAGAACGTTAGATGAACACAATGTTGATGTAAGAAATTTCTTTGCGATGTAATCTTCGATGAACTTGAACTTTCGTCGACTTTCATTTAAATATCAAAAAGATAGATGAATGAAACCATCGTTCGCATTGTTCGACTGTAGTATAAACTACTATTAGCTCACCACGTCGAATGTCATCCATTGATATGATCAAAATAAATGCACACAAACATGTTGTGAATCATTCGTATGTTATGTGCTGATCAAAAAGTAAATCTTCATTCAGCGTTGATAATGAGATGAAAACATAGACCAACAACACGATTATGATATGTTTATTCATTTATATAATAGAGTCTTTATCATTTGAGAAACTTGAACGTTAGATTTTGCGAGGAATTATTATAGTAGAACGCAACATGAGTTATTTTCATTCATTGTTCATAGAATATGCAATTGGTTAAATGAATTTCTATCAATAGTTTAAAGAAAATCAAAATAAGTGAACTGAAGTGTTTTACGAAACGTTATCATTATTCTTTTGTTATGCGATCAATGATAAATTTCCAACAATACTAATAATTTCATTCAACATGAGTAAAATAAGTGACAATATTCGTTCAAATCATTCATTTAATGTGTGATAGTAAAATACTTTAAGAATTGAAAATCTTCGTTTCACAAGTGAGTTAGACGAACATAAGAATAATTATAATTATTTATTTGCTACGTGATAATAAATTATGACATAAGCCGTACAACACTGCAAGATGATTCATAAAATTGATGAATAATCGATTGATTCTGAATATGTGGATGCCTTGTAGTTTTCAAGTTAATGACGAACTTGTGAACATTGCTTTAGCATCACGAAAAATAATTGATCGTAATATTGCAACGTGTCATTAAACCACCTTTGCTAAGTGAACTTCGTTCAGCTGACGGAATGACAATGTTTCCTTCGAGGAGAGCAAAACACTTGAACAGAACCCTATTGATAAATATTCTTTCGCCATGTTGTCTTCGATCACCTGTTTCGAGTGACAACTTTTACTTTGAAGTGAGCTAAACAGGCGAACAAATCTATCGTTATCCATGTTCCTTTGCCATGTAATCATCGATCAGCTGACCGAGTGGCAACGTTTGCCTCGCAATGAGCGAGAGAGATGAACAGAGGCATTCTTATCAAGGTTTCTTTGCCATGTGATCTTCGATCAAATGAACATGCAACAAAATTTGCTTCGAACTCAGCAAAAGAAGTGAACAAAAGTATCCTAATCAATGTTTGTTTCACCAGTGATTTTTCACTAGCTGCCGAAATGGCAATGTTTTCTTCGCAGTGAACGCAAGGGATGAATATAAGTATCGTCATCAAGATTCCTTTGCCATGGGATATTCGATCAGCTGATCGAGTGGCTATGTTTGTTTCGAAATGAGCAAAAGAGGTAGACAGAAGTATCCTCATCAATGCTCCTTTGCTATATGATGCTCGATCAACTGACCGAGGAACAACGTTTATTTCGAAGTGAGTAAAAGTCTTGAACAGAAGTCTATTAAAAAATATTCTTTTGCAGTGTAATCTTCGATCAGCTGCCCGAGTAGCAACATTTGCTTCAAAATGAGCGAAGGAGATAAACAGAAGTATCGTTATTAATTTTCCCTTGCCACATAGTCTGCGATCAATTGATTGACTAACAACATTCCCTTAGAGATCAGCAAAAGAAGAGAACAGAAGTCTGATTATAAATGTTTCTTTACAATATGACTTTCGATTAGCTGTCAAAATCCCAGCATTTGGTTGGAAACGCGCAAAATAGGTAAACAGAAGTATTCTCATCAATGCTCGTTTGTAACGTGATTTTCGATTAGCTGAATGTGTGACAACGCTTGCTTCGAAGTCAGCAAAATAAGTGTACGTATAATTTTTGATGAATATTCCTTTGCTAGATGATCACCCATCAGCTGATTGAGTGGCAATATTTGTTTTGAAGTAAGCTAAAGAGAAGAACAAAATTATCGTTATGAATATTGCTTTACTATGTGAGCTTCAACCAACAGAAGAAGTCTCAACGTTTGCGTTGAAATGAGGAAAATAGGTGAGTCGAACTGTCTTGATGAATTTTCCTTTGTCATGTGATCTTCAGTCAGCTGACAGAATAGGAACATTCGCTTCAAAGTGAGCGAAAGAGCTGAACTGAACTGTCATTATAAATATTCCTTTGCCATGTTATCTTGAATCAGCTAACCGAACGGCAACGTTTTCTTCAATGTGCAGTAAAGAAGCGAATAGCACTCTCTTGATGAATGTTGTCTCTCTATGTGATCGGCAGTCTACTACCGTGTGGCAACATTTGCTTCGAAGTGAACAAAGCAGTTGAACAAAAGTATCGTTGTTAATATTTTTTTCTCATATGATTTTGGATTAGTTGACTAATTTGAAACGTTTGTTACGAAATAAGGAAAACATGTGAACAGAAGTCTGATGAAGAGTATGCCTTCTCCATGTAATCTTCAATCTATTGATCGAGTGGGAGCGTTTGCTTCGACGTAAATGAAAGTGGTGAATAGAAGTCTCTTGAAAAGTGTTCCTTTAGTATATGATCATTGATCATCTTCCCGAGTGGAAGACTTTACTTCGACGCGAACAGAAGAAGTGAGCAGAAGTATCATGATAAATATTCTTTTGGCATACGATCTTCGATCTGTTGACTGAGTTGCAACGTTTGCTTCGAAGTGAGAAAAAGAGTTGAACAGAAATCTCTTGATCGATGTTCCTTTGCATGGTAATCTCCGATAAGGTGACCAAGTGACAATTTTTGGCTTGATTCGAACAACAGAGGTGAAGCGCAATATCCTTACGAATGTTTGTTTGCTATGTGCCTTTAGATAAGTTAACAGAGTGGTAACCTTTGCTTGAAATGGAGCGCAGGAGATGAACAAAACTATATTGATGAACGTTTCTTTGCTATGTGGTCTTCGGTCAGCTGACTGAGTGGTAAGGTTCGGTTTCACGTGAGCAAAATAAGTGAAGGGATGTATCGTTATAAATGTTCATTTGCTATAGACTTTTCGATGAGCTGATTGAGTACTAGTGTTTGTATTGATTTGAGCAAAAGAGGTGAAGAGTAGTATCCTTATGAATATTCCTTTGCTAAGTGATCTTTGATTGGGTAACCGAGGGGCAACAGTTATTTTAAAGTGGACAAAAGTGATGAACAGTAATCTCTTCATGAATGTCATTTTGCTATATAATCTCGGACCAGCTAACTATGTAGCAACTATTGGTTCGAACCTAGTGAAAGAGATGAATATAACACTTTTCAGTAATGTTCTTTTACCATTTGATCTCTTCTGAGCTGACCTACAGCTAGCGCTTGCTTGCACACGAGCAAAAGAGATTAACAGAAGACTCTTCATGAGTGTTCCTTTGCTATGTGATCGTCGGTTAGCTGAGCGAGTTGCAAAATTTGCGTCGAAGTAAACAAAAGAAGTGAACAGAAGTCTGATCGTGAGCAATGTTCGATTAGTATGTGATCTTCGATAAGCTGAACAAGTGGCAAGGGTTACTTCTAAGTGAACAAAACAAGTTCATAGAAGTATCCTAATGAATGTTCCTTTATCATGTAATCTTCGGTCAGTTGATAGAGTGGCGACATCTGCTTCTAAGTGAAAAAAAGGCGACCAGAAGTATCGTCATGAGTGCTCCTTTGTGATGTGATCTCTTGGTCAGCTGTCTAACTGGAAATGTTGGCTTCGAAGTGAAGAAAAGAGACGAACGGAAGTTTCGTTATAAATGCTCCTATACCAAGTTATCTTCGATAAGCTGACCGAATGGCAAGTTTTCTTTGAAGGGAGCCAAACAGCTGAATATTAGCCTTGTGAGTAATGTTTCTTTGATTTGTGACCTATGATCAACTGATTGAGTGACAACGTTTACTTCAAAGTGAGTACAAAACGTGGAAAGAAGTCTCTTGATGCATGTTGCTTTTTTATGTGATCTTGCACCAGCTGATCAAGTGGTAAGGTTTCTTTTGAAGTGTGCAAACTAGGTAAATAGAAATCTCTTGATGAATGTTCAGTTACGATGTAATCATGGACCAACTGACCGAATGAAACGCTTGCTTCGCAGTGAGTGAAAGAGGTAAGCAGAAGGCTGATTAGGAATATTCATTTGCCGTGTGATCTTCAGTCAGCTGACCGAATAGCAATGTTTGCTTTAATGTAAGGAAAAGAACGGAACTGAAGCGTTATGAGTCATGTTTCTTTACTATGTGATGTTCGATCGTTTGACTGAGTGGCAGAGTTTTCACTGAGGTAAGTAAAAGAGGTGAACAGGAGTCTCTTGATAAATGTTCCTCTGGCATGTGATCTTGGATTAACTGACCGAGTGGTAATATTTATTTCGAAGTCAGCAAAAGAGGAGAGCAGAAGCATCATTATGAATCTCCATGTGACGTGTGCTTTTTTGTCAGCTGATAAAGTCACAGCGTTTACTGCACAGTGAGCGAAACAGGAGAACCAAGCAATCATTTGTGTCGATGTGAGCGCCATTGACAATGGTTGTTTTTCTGTAATATATTTATTATTTATTCAAGATATTCATTTTTATATGCGCAACAAATTTTCGATAAGGTGCCGAGAAGAGCAAAAAAAAAGGAATAATGTGTCTTGCTGCGTGGTCGCATTAGAAAGCCATTCTTTCCTGAGGCGGTATAAGGCCGTCCACTTTACGATGGAAAGTGTATAGTAAAGCTAGGACAATACATGTCAGCAGTGTACAGTGTATAGTGTTTAAAAAATTTATTGAAAAATAGAAGAAAATGTGATTCGAATTTCAGTGACATTTATTCTGATGTTTTTTAATGTTTATCACAAAACTGAAGTAATTAAGTTTTGCGTTTGGATTTAGAAAACATTTTTATTTTACTAATGCAAGATTTATTTGAGAGAACTAACGAGACGATTCATTTGGTATAAAGATTATGTAATAGAATTTCAATTTATTACTTAACATATTTCAATTAAGAGGGAAAAGGTGAAATATTATTTGTTTTGTTTTGTCTAAACTTTAAACAAGAAGAAGTCATTCTCACCAGAGATATAATTTTGAATTAGAAAAAATTGATAGGAAGAGAGAGCTAATAGACATGATTGAGAGTGAATTGTATAAATACAGTTCTTTTTAATACAGATGTATTTACTTATTGATTTTCTATATGGTTATTTTTAAAGTTACATAGCCTCAAGCACTAGTTAGTCGATATTCATAGTAATTTAATAAGTATTCAGCAATGGATTTACTCTAACTGATATATTTCGAGAAAGGAACGAAAGAAAAACGATTCTCTAATAATACTAAAAGAATTACGTCACTGCTTTACAAATACTGAAGAGGGAAGGTCCCAACTGTCAGGTAGCTTTCCGATCGAATGAAAGATCTCAATGAGCTATGAAATATCTTACAAGGGTTCGGTTCTCCAAGTCTCCTGAGCAGAGATATTGGATTATTATTATTGCTAGCTTTGTTGTACTACTATAATAATATTTGCGATATCTGGACTAAACATGTTCCGATCCGGCTCAATTTTATACTGGTATTAAGGTCCTTAGTATTGTTCAAGTTTCCTGAGTCTGAAGATAAATTAATGTTTCTCATCTGATATTTTCAGCATATATTCGTTTCATAGTTAGCAAGCGTGTGAAAACATCAACGCATTTGTCAGTGCTTCAGTCAATAAGTATTAGAAGAATGAATTCGAGTACTTTGCAATATGAAACTGATATATTTAACTTAATTTTCGTAAATATGTCGATATCTTACATGTATATTTCACTAACCGAAATAAATCTTTTTTTTGTTTGAATATACTATTTGCATAGATTCGTTAGTGATTAAACTTGGCAAAATGATGTAATTATGTACTGATTTGATAGGAAAGAGGATAATTTGTAAAGCGAGAGAAAGAGTGTTTAGAGAAGTACATATTCGTGTTGAATAAATATATTTAACCATGATATACAATTTCTACTTCTATTACAAACAAATCATAAACGCTTATGAACAGTTTCGATCGTATTTCGAAACATTTCTGTTCCCAAGAAACTTGTGAAAAACAGCAATCTTAGTTTACATGTGGAAACAATATCAGGTTACTGTTCTAATGATAACTCAAACGACGATGATTTCTCAGATGAGTCGTCGAACGATTCAACTAATCATTCGGACTGTGAAAAATAAAATAATACATTCTCTTATGGTCTTAAAAATTTTGCGATTGATTATGTAAAACGTGTTTTTGACTATCGACTGTCTCAATCATTGTCTAAAAAAATTTATGTATGTGAAGTTATCACTCCATTCGAGTATTTTCAACCTGGATTCGCCTACGAGCTCGATTCAAGGGTATGCTCAGATTTGCCACAGCACAAAGTATGAGTTTAGGGACCACCGATGGCGCCGTACAAAACATGACAATTACAATTCGAGTTATGAAAAATCTGAGTATATCGTTGGATAGAGCTCATCGAGTTCTACTTGCAACAAGAATAGGAGGTATAGAACAACTTCCTGGGCGAAACCAGGGTGGACATACTCGAATCTGATGATAACTTTACCTAAGTTTCTGAACGTCCATAGAAGGCGCTGACCTGAAGAGCGGTACTTTCGAGTTGTTGTTTAAGATCTGATTCTGCACATTACAAGCACGTGCTGCATAATAAACGGGTGTACGCCCAATTTCTAGATCTTGAGCATTGTTCTCTTAATGTTGAATTCTGCAATCGATTTTTCAATAAAAAGATAAGATCAGGTTCTGTTGCTAATTGATTTAATGTGTATTTCTCGACTGGCATATTCTATATGCATTTTTTGGTTTTATCATATAGTTCTCGTTTCTATAATCGAATAAAGTTTCGTATGATGGATATATGCATCGAAATTTCTCGACCTTGACTGTTTGATTCCCAACTTATGTTAGTCAATCCTGTTAAAAACTTACAAATCGTGTATGACAGACCATGCGTATTGCTTAATCATCGTTCGTCTTAGTCAACCCAAGAAGTTTGGATGGTGTTGTTTTGAATATTGCCATATTGAATAACTTGCTTTTTTCCGATCTTCTGCAGGCTAAACGGTGTAGTGTTAAAGAACGCAAAACATTGTGACGCATTTTTTCAATCAATGTCACATCAGCGTTCGTGTTTCGATAACAGAAAAATCTTTTCTTTATGTTAGCTATTGCGCATGTTGTGCTTCAGGGTGTATGGTTGTAGTTATATAGATAAATCGAACATAGATCTAATTTTTTCTTAAAGAAAAGACAAGTTCAATATTCTAATCTGAATTTCAGCTTTGCAGCAATGACCTTCTTGTCGAAGTAATTTAGGTTATAATAAATGTGCTTAATAAAATAATAATGAAAGAAATGTTGAGTCCAATTTACCGACGTGTTTTGTTTTATTTATAAAAATACTAACAATCATCAGGACTTTGCTGGTTTAAGCGCAACATTGGACAATACTGTAAGAAATAAAAAGTAAAAATGAAAGAAACAAGGATTATTTCATATCAATCACACAATTGTATTTGCTCAGAAACTCGACTGTAACTGTTGATATGTTTGTGTATTCTTCTTGTCACTGTCTCCATTAGTGAGTTGCTGTTCATTCAATTGTTATCAACTAAATCTTACTTAGGATCAAACTTCTTCAAATGTGTCATAAGGGTGTGAATGTGGCTGTGATACCTGAGTTGTTGAACAGTAGAAGTACAACCACATCCACATCCATACTCATACGTGATAAATATACCCTGAAACTTAGCCTCATTCTCACTCTCATCTCAGATATTCGCAGCGTCTACTTGGTAACGCGTGAACGCGATCAGAAGTCATATCCCAATTCATTCATTTCATTTGACAATAACTTCATGTCAATTTTTCTTCCATTAGGTGGGAAATATTGTCGCATGCGAGCTGTAATGATCTGAGAGTTCGTAAGAGAAGCGAGTAAATAATGGTGTTTCCCGAATTATTTGTAAGAATACAGACGAGATGTTATCACTATTTATTTTCCGTTTGATTTCTTCGAAGGTCAAATATTGTGCTTCTTCATCTGCGATATGATTTTCATAGGCAATCTAGACTTAGGTGAGTACTTATGTAAAACATACAGATGATCAGCAGGTGTTAGAATAAAGAACAATATTCATCGCGTTATTTCAACGACCACTTGTCAGTCCTTGTAATCTTGATGTATCATTTTATTTTCTTCAAGTTTGAGTTCGGTGATTCACTGACATTTTCGAGCATGGCACCATCGTACTGATACTGACAAGGGATGTGGATATGGATGCTTCCTCCTGAGCCACACATAAACATCTAACCTTATCCAGATCCGCTTAGAGCGTTGTTACTCTTAAATTAACAGTGAACTATGTCCCCATTATTGTACGATTAACACCAAGATGGCTTCAGAAGTATGTTGGACGTGCTAGCTGTTGAACGTAATCAAACGAAAAAAAAACATCTTGTATTTTTCAGGTAACTACATAGACGGATTAGAAAATTTTATTCAAAATATCTTCAGTACAGATCTGCTCTCAACAAAGTTACTGGATCGGTTCTGAGTGGAAACAGGATTCGAAATACGATAAATGAATGGCGTCCGAATTTGGCGGGTGTGGGTGTGGGTGTGAGTCTTCTTTTCACTCACACCCACCCACATCCACCCACACCCTCAGTCTCAATTCTTGCTTTTCAGTAATTGACCAAGTCAAAAATGAACAAACAATAAAATAATAACTAATAAATGTGCTTAAATTAAAATAATTTAAAACCATACAGAGTTAATTTCATCGACGCGTTTTGTGTTATTCATTAGAGAGAGCTTGAATTTGCAGTTTAGTGTCGAATGATAATTAATTTGTTAGTCATATCGAAATTAATTTATAACAAGATGAAATCATATCACAAATATTCAGTTTGCATGATTTTCGAAGTAAGGCTAAATGAATCATAAAATAAATTCATATTGGAAAATTCTATTTCTAGTAAGAAAATTGATTCGTAGCTGAACAAATCCTCATATAGAACGAGATGGGTCTATTGAATTACTTTATCATATTCATTTCGAATCAAATATAAACAAATAGCCAATAAATTATCTTTGAAAATACGAAAATCAATATGGTTTTTAATAGTGTTACTTATTAATGTTCGTATATATACAACAGTCCAAAATATATTATTTATCATTATTTATGTTCAGTAATATAGAAATATCTTCAAATAACAATTGTGTCCAAGATTTGATATATTCACATATTCAATGAAAGGATAACATATACAGTAAAACCTCTATAAGATGAACACTATTGGGACTTCCCAAAAAGTGTTCATTATGAGAGATGTTCATCTTATAGAGGTTTTGCATAGATTGAACTGTTGCATGCATACGATGACCAGTCAGTTATTTTGATGACTACACAATTCATGTGAAGTTCACTGTAGATGAATCAAAGAACGAAACCAAATCGTTTATCTAGTACATGACTTTTTCTGCAATCTTTGTTGAAAAAAATTCTCCTTCGCCGTCTATTTTGGACTTTTCGTGTCTACGTAGAGTTGCGTGCATTGCAAGTCCAGCTGCGCAATCTCTTCTGAATGGGTCAATCTACGCTTTTTCTTCATCTCTTTATTGCAAAAAAACAAATATGCTATTGCTTTACAAGTGAACGGTCAATTTATGTCAGAACAGTATGTCACGGACTGTTGACATTTTTGTTCTATTTTCTACTTAGGGTTATCCAAAAGTAGTGGCGAAAGTACTATTTTTTCTTATGGAAAGCTTGAAAAAATTTTCTTTTTTTATGAGCAGATAAAGTGTCTTTCGCTCTATTTTTCTATGCTATTTGACCACTATTCAACTAATATCATAATAATAAAATTTCGATAAGAACTATTTTTGTTGAAAATTAGCCGGTAGCATTAGATTATAAAGGATGTGACACTTTTGCATTCCACTTTATTATCATTTAATACGATGTATTAAAATATCAAAATATACTACAAGATACAACGTGAAAAGCTCTATAATTTCTAAAGGATCACTTATTTTCTGGTTGCACTTCTTGTTTTCAAAATGGACAAAACTCTAAACGAGCAAATTTCGACATTGCAAAACGAGATCTTTTTGTTAAAACATGAATTTGGTTTTTCCCATTTCATCTTTTTATTATCTAATATATTTTATTTGAAAAAACAAAATACACTGCAAGATGCAACGTGAAAAGCTCTACAATTTACCAAGAAGAATTATAAAAAGGTGAGAGGGAAAAAGTCCAATCCGTCTTTTATCAAAAAACAATCTCATTCTCGCAAAGTCAAAATTTAGTCGCTCAGAGTTTTGTCCATTTTGAGAACAAAAAGTACAACTAGAAAATAAGCGGTTCCTTATAAATTATAGAGCTTTCCCCGCTGCATCTTATGGTATATTTTGTTTTTTTTTGGTATACAACATGTTAATTGATGATAAAATAAAATGCAAAAGTGCCCCATTTTTTTATACGACACTCATTATGATCTAAATGCTACCAGTTAATTTTCAACAAATACAGTTCTTATCGAAATTTTATTATTATGATATTGGCTGAATAGTGATCAATAGAATAGAAAAAGAGAGCAAAAGGTGCTCTATCTGTTCATAAAAAAAAAAGAAAATTTTTCAAGTTTTTCATAAGAAAAAAAGTACGTCCGCTACTACTCTTGGATAACCCTAAATAACTTAGAGTTTAACAGCTTCTCATTTTCATAATATTGTTCTGAACATTTTTTAGCATAATCAGTTCGCCTACTTTAGACTTTTCAATTAAACAGATTCGATAAGTTGCAAAGAAACAGATGTTATCGAATGCAATGTTAACTTTTGCTTTGACATTGATCGTAACTGCTGATTTTACATTCATAATGGCTTATATTATGTGAAGAAACTCATAAGAAACATATTCCAAAAAGAATTTTGACATTAACAGAAAAAAGAAAACAAAAATGATAGCTCATCATTGGATTAAAAATACTTCAAGAGTGCGAATATCAATGCAATATTTTTCATCGATCTTCCTTACGGACATTCACATACTCCGAGTTTCACCCATGTACCACATTCTGGACTTGTTGATATTTTTTAATATTGATTATTTTAATTCACAAATAAGTTCTATGGAAAGCAAATGCGACTAACAGCAATATGTCACTAGAACCAAAGAATAAAAGATAATGGGTAAAGACTATCAGTTAAACTGGATTATAATTTTAAATTAAAAGTAGCAATATTATTTTAAATTTAGAATGTTAGCTAAAATGCCATAGGTCGTGTTGAGACACAACTGACCAATTAATGCTTTAAATAGATTCAGTCTTTTCGGTTTATGTAACTCAGAAACTGAATAACTAATTTTAAAATAAACTTAATTATATGCACAATTTGTCATATATTTAGTTTAGACGTTATTAACAACCGAGAAACAACAATCTCTTTTTGATATTCGCATGACATGATCAACTGTTTGTGATAGAAATAGATTTATCCCTGGATAAGAAGACGTATGACAATAAAAAAAAGAAACGATATAGTTGGGCAGTGTGTTTTCTACTTTCTCTTCTATAGTAGTCGTTTGTCGAGTTTCATCCAATGCACTTTTTACAAATAGCTAAGGCTGCGCTGAGTTGAGCTAAATTATGACATATATAATCGCAACAGTACATGAATACCGTAGCAAAGTTGAATTTGTCTTTTGTTAATGACAAAAGTT
>CAJNOP010000214.1:273449-286227 GCA_905250075.1 Rotaria sp. Silwood1
GAATACCGTAGCAAAGTTGAATTTGTCTTTTGTTAATGACAAAAGTTCGAATATAAAGTGTTGAGTGTGCTTATTCGTTATGACAAGAATCATACTCATCGAAGAATTTTATTTTTGATATTTACTTTTGCTTTTAAAAAAAATGGTATAAATATTAGAATGTTTTACAATGATTATCAATTGAAGTTCAAATATTAAGCACTATGTTCTTGAAAAGTTTAATTTATGTTAGTGGACAGGAAATTCACGTGTTTAATTATCACGAGCTCAACTACTTGTGGGCTCAAGTGTCAATGTTTGTGTGTGTTGCATTCAACTGTCGATATACCATTTAGTGTTCTTATCAAATATATTCTGAAGACTCTTGGCATTCTTCTCAAACACGTTTATTTTTTAGTTAAAACGAGTATCTTTTATACTGAAACGGCTTTTCAATAGGAATATTAAAAAACACCTTAATAAGATTCATTTTAATTTCCACATCGAGTTCTTATCGATATTTTAACATTGCTTTTGGAAATAATCATCTAAAAGCAGTGTTGACGTACTAAGAACAAAAATTTTTATCCTCTTATTTCTTCTTTCTCCTACATATTGACACCATGATGCACATTTTTATTTAATTAGCTACTTAACAATATCGATAGAACAAAATGTTGATACGCTACTTTGAAAAATCATAAATGAATGAATTTGTATCATAATGTATGAACTAATTCTTAATTCAAAATCTGGATGAATATGTAAAAAGATGGTCTAAAAATGCACTTCAAATATATAGATTGACATAATCTTTCTGTGAATATCAAGAAATGCTGTATCATGTTTCACATTTTAATCTCACAGGATTTGCACTAATAGCTATTTTGTATAATATTCATAGTATAGTTTATCAATTAATTGTAATTTGTCTAAATTTATGTTAATATTTTCAAAGCTTTTTTTAACGAAAATATTTGAAACATAATGAAAATGACTTGTTGTAAGCGAATTAAACGACTAGAACATAATATATTTTCTTGCTGGGTTTTAATGACAATGACGAAAAAATACAAAATTTTCAATTACATTCTACAACATGAAAAAAGTTAGTCTTATAAATGACATCTGATCACTTTTAGTTCACTTGTGTACTACGGTCAACGTATTAAAATGTGTAGCTGTTGCCTGAAAACCGTATGTCATTGACATTGGATGAACTCGAGTGGCATCATTGATACGTAAGACTTTGTACACAAGTTGAAAGAATACTTCTCTATAAACACGAGACGATAGAACGAAGAGAAAAATAGGTGTCGCATAAGAAAGAGAGAAAGCAAACTGAGTAATGGTAAAGGCAAACATAAAGTTGGACGTAATTTGGTATCCTATCGGCAATATTAACATTACATATGTAACACATAGAGGAATGTTGAGAACAAGATAAGTGGCTACTTGAATAAGAAGCATGCGAATAAGTTGACCTTCAGTACGACGATATGATGACTTGGCTTTTGGAAGAAGTCGCACTTGTTTCGTATTGAGAATTGTCAACATACCGAACAAGGCCATAAGACATGGTGCCAAAATAGCGAAGAGTACCGCTTCTATAATAGTTAATATTTGATTGTAGAGAGTCTTCAGTCGAATGCCACATCCAATATAATCAGCAAAGTTTAACTCACATAATACAAGAGTATTGATGTGAAACAGACACCAAAATGTAATCATTATCAAAATTGCCGATCGAGCTACAATTGTATTATTCCAATTGCGTAGTCGAGCATTTGTTGAACTGGCACAAAATCGATCGACTGATGCAAGAACAATTAAATAGGCTGAAATGAATGGCAATAAACTTGCAATTGTAAATAAAACTTTGCACCAAAAAAGTGAACTATATTCTGGATGAATCTGATAACCATGGGTCAATAAAGAATAAATAAGGGACACGCAATAGAATAAATCATTGAAGCCAAGTGCAAGAAAATAATAAGAACATGGATGATGCCGCAAAGTGGGTCGAGTAAGTATAATAATATTGAGAATATTGCCTATAACACCGATAGTGATGATAATAGGCATAATAATTTTTGTTAGTGTTGTTGAAAGTGTTGTAAGTGAATCAGCCATGATGTTTCTTTTTCAAATTGTATTGAATGATAATAGAGTGTGTAAAAGTGAGTAGTGTTTGAGATTGTAACTTGTAGAATAGAAAATTTCGAAATGATAAATAAGACTTACTGTCAGTAATATAATCCGGTCTACTTTCATTTAATTTTTTATATTTACGTAAAAGAAGGATTAAAATGATGAATTTTGACAGGTCTGCTCATAGTATTAATGTACTGTGAAAAATAATTTGATTAATGGCATATATACACTGTTATTCGGAGATTTTTTAGTGAAATGTATCAACTTATATTTTATATTCACCAGCACAAACATGTCATTTTCATTCAAATCATGCAGCTCTTATATTCAAGTTTATTTTATTCAATATAATAAGCGTTCGTTCATTGGATAAGAAATATTAATTCCTAGTAACCGACTGAAATCGGACGTCATACAATCTGGGGGTCTTTCTAAATGAAGACTGACTCTATGCAATGATAGATAGTTTATGACAAAACATCTTTTTAGATTTATGAAAGAAACTATTTTTTTTTGAGAATACGAACGGAATCATTGTCTACAAATATTTTTAATTAAAAATCTTAAAGTTACAATTACTTGAAATGTGCAAGTTATTATCTCAATATTTTATGAACAGTTTGACTTATCTTACCTAAAATTTTAGCTTTTCATCAGACAGATTTTTGAAATTCCTTTCCATTCATTTTTTATGACCATTTTACTGGGCACGTCTGCAAAAACACGTCACTCGAGCGACAGTAAATCCCACTTTTCTCAGCCCAGGAGAAATGTATCAAGAATCCGTCTGATAAAAAGTTAGCCCTGATTCAGAGCTTTAAAACAAAAAAAAAATATTGAATAATATCTAGGGTCGTGACGGAGTAATTCCAATTTTCCTGCTGAAAAACCGTGTTCTGAGAAAAACGCCAAGGAAGTTTTAGAAATGTGTTTTTTCGTTGAAATTCGAAAAAAAGTATATTAAAATGGAATAGTTCCAATATATTTCATTGGACTTTTTTAAAGCACATAACAAATGCAGTTAGATAACGTCATCTATCATGTTCAAATAGCATTTCTCTCCTTCTTTTTGGGTAATGCACGTATAGCACAATATTTCAGGATACGCTGATTCACAGCTCTTTGGATAAATTGAGGGGCCCCTTTAGAAAATTCAATTTTTCAAAAAAATATCGAAGTTGAGTTTTTATCATAGGAAGATGCAGCAAAGCTTTCTCTTTCAGAATATCTATGGCTTTTTGGAAAATGATCAGATTTTCAAAGACTTATCACATAAAACTTTGATTCTACCACCATACAGAGTTGGAAATAGCATTTTGCCAGAGAGATACCGCTATAATTTCAAATAGAAGACATAATGAATTTAATATCAAATGAAAGCTTGTCAAAAATTGGATTTTTTGATACTAAATAGTAAGGATTATGAAAAGTTTTTAATATCGAACTTAAGTAACTTTCAGAAATTTTATACTTTTTTTTTGCGGTGGGAAAGTAAAATGCCAGTAATTGAAAAATGGATTAAAATGTTTTTCTTGGATATTTTTACGTGGTTCGATAGAGCTCGTCGAGCTCTACAAAATTGTATGTATTTAAAATTTTTTGAGTCTCTTTTTTGTGATAAAAGTTTCAAAAAAGTATTTGGAAAATCTTAAAAAATGTCAAAAAAGTCATATTATTGATATCGAAGAAAAACACTCGAATTTTCAATAGAATTTGCTTTGTTTTGATTATTTTTATTTCCTCAGGTGTTTCAAAATATATTCATTCAATGTAGTTTTTCACGTTGCATCGAATGAGTATATTTTCAAACATTTTACATAAGGATACCAATGGAAAACAGCTGAATTTAGTGTAAAAATGACCACTTTTTTTTCCCTATAAAAAGTGTAAAAAATGAGAGTTTTTCGGTACATTCTTTAGACAGTTTTCAGTGAATTTTAACCCAACAACTCTGTTTGAAAATTTTTTAGTATATACAGTTTTGTAGAGCCCGACGAGCTCTATCGAACCACGTAAAAATATCCAAGAAAAACATTTTAATCCATTTTTCAATTACTGGCATTTTACTTTTCCACCGCAAAAAAAAGTATAAAATTTCTGAAAGTTACTTAAGTTCGATATTAAAAAGTTTCCATAATCCTTACTATTTAGTATCAATAAATCTCATTTTTGACAAGATTTCATTTGATATTAAATTCATTATGTCTTCTATTTGAAATTATAGTGGTATCTCCCTGGCAAAATGTTATTTCCAACCCTGTATGGTGGTAGAATCAAAGTTTTATGTGATAAGTCTTTGAAAATCTGATCATTTTCCAAAAAGCCATAGATATTCTGAAAGAGGAAGCTTTGCTGCATCTTTCTATGATAAAAACTCAACTTCGATATTTTTTTGAAAAATTGGACTTTCTAAAGGGGCCCCTTAAGTAAAGAGCATTCAAGCTAGTTAACATATGATTGAACGATTCGATGTAGTTGTCATTAATAATCAAAACATAGAATATTATCATCAAGTATAGTACAATTACAGGAAAATGTCGGTCTTGTTCTATGATCTATATTTCATTGTAGAGAATCATCACTCGAATATCACACAAAATATTGTCATCAAGGTATAAACTGCAAAAAAAACAAAACTATCAATATGCAATCATTTGTGGTCTACAACAACAATCAACGAAATTGTCAATGAAACTACAATCAGATTACTCCAGTTATGTAGTTGACTATGAGTCCAGCTCACAGATATGAGAAAAATAGAGTAATATAAATGAAGATAAGGTAACAATTTACTGAAAAATTTAGATTAGAAAATGGAAAAGATTTTGTTGCATAAATTTTCTTATCATCAGTTAATGACTAATACATAAAATAAAAAGAATTGAACAGACTGTATCCGTCGAAAGCAAGAAAATAACACGAACAGCTATGATAGCGTTAAGGTAACTAGAATGACAATAGAAATGTTTAGAGTATTGTCTACCGCAATACGCAAAACATTGACGGTCAGCATAAATATTACCGATATTCGAGCAGAAGATCATCGAGATTTTCATGCACAAATTTTTATACGAAGTGTTGTTTTGGGTTATATAATAACAAATGTGCGCAGTTCAATATGTGAAATTGATTTCATTTTTATGAAACTGCAATACATGAAATGATACTCTTGCATGATGGATATCATGATTCAATATTCTAGCAAAAGTCACCATTGAATTGATATTTGAAGTTTCGCTTCTATTCGAAAAGCGTTATGAAGGATGTTAGGTAAAACATGATTCTAATTATTACATTCTATTAAGTCTCATTTTTCTTTGAAGTGAATCGTCGTCTATTGTCTTTTGCAATTTCTGGATACTGTAACATTTTCTGTCAATTAAAATATAGTATTAAGAATTGTTAATATTTCATAATTACTAAAACCACTATAAGAAAAAACACAAACAGTTTACGTGAATTAAATAGTAAAATGTGCCTTCAAAAATATAAATAATTCAGTAAAATCTCCAGTACTTCATTGTAGAAAATTAATGTTTTCATATTTGAGACAATACACAGATTCTAACCCTTGAAATCTTCTAGAATACAAAGCTTTTCACGATTTATAATATGGTTCGTAGTTTAAATGTTTTTTTTTGTGTATTCTCTAGATGATTTCGTTGAGTGAGCAAATGGTATTTAACTTATTTTGACTTTATGTTTATCTCTCTAGAACATAATTTATTAAAGTCACTTTCTGTATTCTTGGAATTTTCTTTCGTATTGTGTTTCTTTTTTTCAATTATCTTTCAAAGTTGATGAACTATTTTATATTGTGCTGTTTTAATTAACTTTCTTATTCCACAGGGCAAGCTTGACAGTATGTAGATGTAAAGCTCTTCTATTTAGGGCAATCGAAAAGTAGTGTCGTCATGATCTTATTTCTCTATAGAAAGCTTAAAGAAATTTTCGTCCTTGATATAGTGATAGAGACAATGATGCTCTATTTTTCTGTGCTATTTGATCACTATTCAACTAATATCATAATAATAAAGTTTCAATAAGAGCTGTTTTGATGTGAAACTTCACTAGCGGATGAGGCAGGTTAAATGTTTCAACCACTTAATGCATTGTATTAAAAAACAAAATATACTACAAGATGCAGTGCGAGAAGCTCTACAATTTACGAAAGACAGCTTATTTTATAGTTGCATTTTTTGTTTGCAAAATGAACAAAATTTTGAGCAACCAATTTTTGACCATGCGAAAACGATATTTTTTGGTACAAGATGAATTCATTTTTTTATTGCATCTTTTTCTCGTTTGATATCTTTTATTTAAGAAAAACAAAATACATCACAAGATGTCGCGTGAAAAGCTTTATAATCTACAAATTAAAGCTTACTTTAATTGTGTACTTCTTGTTTCCAAAAAGAAAAACAAAATTCTGTGCGATCAATTTTAGCTGACCCGAAAAAATAATATTTTTCTTATTTCAAATATAAAATGAACTGTTCTTTTGTAAATTGTAGAGCTTTTCACGCTGCAACTTGTAGTATATTTTGTTTTTTAATACAACATATTAAGTGATTGAAAATTGAGATGCAAACCATATTAATCTGCTCCACCCGTTAGTGAATTTTCACATCAAAACAGCTCTTATTGAAACTTTATTATTATGATATTAGTTGAATAGTGATCAAATAGCACAGAAAAATAGAGCATCGTTTTCTCTATCACTACATCAAGAAAGAAAGTTCCTTCAAGCTTTCTATAGAGAAATCAGAAAATGGAGCCACTATTTTTGGATTGCCCTAAGTAGTATACATGACGTCAATACTCATGCTTCGGTATTCAATCCTATTTTTGCTCTCTTTCACTGGGTTTCTTTATGTATGTAGATTTGTTTTAGATAGGACAATTACAATATCATTAAGATGTCGGATAGATTTATTTGTTAATATGGCTATTTATCTCATCCAGATACTCAATTTTTTAAAACTCATATTCTCCAAATGTATGCTGAGTTCTATTTTGATCATATATTTTTTTTAAGCTGTGCCAATAATCGATCAAAAAAAAAATTAGAGTTTAATAGCTTAGCATTTTGATACTCTTGTTCTGGATATTTCTAGCGTAATCAGTTATACTGCTTTGAACTTTTTAATCAAATAGATTCGATTAGTTGGAAAGAAAAATAAGTTGTCGAATCCAGTGTTCATTTTCACGTTGGCATCAATCATAGCTGTTGATTTCGCATTCAATTTAATTGTGTTATACATAGAAACACATTCGAGAAAGAATTTTGACATTAACAAAAAAAAGAAAAAATAAAGTGATAGATAGCTAAGTAAAAATCCTGTAAGAATATGCGTATTGATGTATCTTTCCTTATCATTCATCAACATCCACACGCTCTTCTATCCTATCTTACATTGGATTTTAGTCTTAAAGGGAGATTATGTTAAGAACATTATCTTTATCGCTACCACACAGGAACGACCTCAAAACAGTAATCACGTAGGGTGTGGGTGTGGATAGGGTGTGTGGGTGTGGGTGAAGGACTTATCTATGCTCACACTCACACCCACATCCACATCCACAGTCACACCCACACCTACACCCCACACCCACATCACCCAAACCCACATCCACACCAACACCCTGAAACACAATCCACTTCCGGAATCAATTCTACCATTTCCTAGGAATTCCGAAATCCAATCCAACCATTTCTAGGAATTGCGTCTAATTCCGGAATTACGACTTCTATTATTATATTCTCATTCCTTATTGATCCAATGAAGATATAATTTCGCAGCGAAATTTCGGAATTGAAAGCGATTCCGGAACTACAGAAATCGCTTCCAATACTGCCATTAGAAGGAATTCCTTGCGATTCCGGAATCGATGCAATCACTACTGATTCCGGAATTCCACATCGGAACTCCTTTCCTCCTCACCCTCACATTTAGTATTGTCCTTGCAGATTAATCTCCAGCTTAATGGCGCCCCCTCAAAAAATGTTAGCTTTCGTCAGAATGGTCAAGATTGAGATAAATACATGGGAAGATAGCTTGTCATTTGCTCTTTCATAAACGATAAAAGCTTTTCTTCGATACCCCCTTTTTTCCGAAAAATTTTCAATATTTTTGACGACCCCTATTCGAAAAACTGCTGGTTTTTGGAAAAATCCAAAAATCTTTTTCGTTTTTTCTCAAAATGGTGGTCGAATGACGTATCTTCAGCGAAAGTCAAGTGCAATACGTATGAGAGCTCTTTTTTTGATAAAGCTTTGTTATTATTATATTGATAAGCAATTTTATAATATGAGCGCCATTTTTTTTTAGAGGTTTTTCAGAGATCAAGCTTGTCAGGCCTTTTTTCCTCCAGAAAGATAAGAGTAAAAAAAAACAGGGCTCTCATAGACACTGCATCTGGACTGCTCTTTCAAACAAAAAAACAATCAAGTATATTGAATGAACACCCATGGAGAATTTTTGGAGACGCGATAAGCTATTTTTCGACCCTTGTTTTGTTTGTATCTCCCTTATACATCAGGATAAGAGGCTGAAAATTTTACCACAGACGTCCTTTTATAGCTCCAACATATTCTCAAAGTTTCGTGGCATTTAGATGTTCCTGGGCTGAGATCGGCTTTTGAGGAAGGGCCTCCTTAAGCAAGCGATTCCGGAGTTGCTGGAAATTCCTTGCGATTTCGTAAACAGACGGAATTAGATGGAATCTCTAGGAATTGTTAGAATCGATTCCGGAAATTCTAGGAATTGATGGAATCGATTCCAGAGTCAGATTGTGTTTCGGTTTCATCCAATTCCAGAATCAATAGAACTAATTCCTGAGACGGAACTAGTTCAGCAATGTTCAACATCGCGGAATAGGATGACTGCTCTGCTGTATAGACTATTTATAGAAAAGAGCCTATATCTTTGAATCTTAATATCTCAAAGAGATTTTGTCGTAAAGTTCGGATATTTTTATTGTAAAATTTTCTAGCTGAATCGAAAATAAGGTTGTGCTGTATAAGTAATATTCTATAGACAAAAATTACGAAAACCTCGATATCTCACTATTGTTTGATACGATAATCCACAATTAATTGTTATACAAATTTTCCAACAGTGACATCATCAGAAACAAAATAAAAAAATTAATTCCAAATATTGTTATTCACATTGATTTTTTATATCTATATAAGAATTGAGCGTAGACAAAATTCACAACGCATCAATTGGTTTATATTTATAAACTGATAAAAAAAAAGCGAGGATTTCGTTTGAAACACTTTATTATTGTAAGAAATAAGTTGCAATGAAAAATATAAAGTCATCGAGAGAACCAAAACAGATGAAAAACTTGTAATTTAGATAAACATTAAAATGATTTTTGATGATTTATTATTCAAAGCCAAATTTTGACGTGATGATCAATAACTGCATGAAATTCTCTTCCAACCACCGAGTCACCTAAAAGAGTATTTTCCTTTAGCCATAATTGAATATTCTTGTTATTTATATCAGATTCTTTTGAATAGATAAGATCCCATGGTAGACTAAGTTCCAAATAAAGTAAATGCTTCGAATGAATGAAACATGTGTTTACAATATCGACAAATTCTTCAAGAGAATAAATTATTTCTATTCTCAAGGATGTTAACATTGGTAAATAAAATATCACCTCTGCCATACGAGATTCATCATAACAAGCTTTTACCGAAAATCTACAATTTTTAATTGTTTTTGACGGTTTTTCCATGCAACTTAAGACATTCGAAATATCATTGTAGTCATCTCCACTACCATGGCTGCTTATATCAATGGACGTCAGATTTGGAGTTCGAGAGAAAAGTTGTTTTAGAAAAGATTCTAAACGCTTATTAAAATCCATGTAACAATCAGCACCTACTTCTATAGAATTTAATTTAGAAAAGATTCGATCAGGTAAAACCAAAGGTGAATATTCCATTGCATTTTTATCGCCATCATCTGAACAAACAGTATACATATATATGGATGAAGCTCCATCAATCAATGTCGCTATTTGATGTCCATTTAGATTTCTTAACATATCATGATCTATGTCCAAATGAAATAATCTTCGCGTTTTCGTATATACGCATATGTACGAATTGTTCGAATTTGTTTGAAATACTTCAACAAACCAACCAGAAAATTGTGAAAACGATTCAATTATTTGTTGAGATATATTATTAACATTGCATGATATTCGTTCAGTCCATATTGTGCAGTCGAAATCTTGAAGATGACCAAATTGCGTACGAATAAGGTCCCATTCTCGACCATTTAAATAATCAGTTATATTCTCATTCTTCTCTACAAAACCCAAACATATTCTATATTTAAGACGTTGTAGATTAGACATCTTCATTAATAAATAAGTCAATTTTTCAAATGTCGATCGATCAGGTGCCTTGAGAATTTTCATATGAAATGTGTTGAGTTGTTTCGAGGAAATGTTATCAAAAGAACTTTGAACAAAAGAGAAAAATTCAATAAAATAAATCTAACAAATTGCATTTAAATAAATATAATCTGATAAAGATGTTTTCAATAAATCATCAAATAAAATATTTCTGAGAAATATTTCAAAAGCTAAATTAGAAGGAATGACTTACTGTTTAGCATGAGGAGCTTCGAATTTATCAATACAAACATCGAGAAAATGGAGATTGCTAAAGTTATGTAAAAGTATAATTAAATCATCTGTTGTTTTTATCTGAATAGTCATATGTGTAATTGTATCATTATTCCAATCATATGTCGATTCAAAAGATAAGATAATATTTTCTAATTTTATTTTTCTCAATGAATGAATATTTTTTGTTAAACTGTGAAAAGATTCCCAAACAGTATTATTACAGAAACGCGTGCTGGACGTTATATTCAGTTCTGTTAATTTCTTAAAAGACATTATATTGGATAAGAATAGATTTAATTCATCAGAATTAATATCATATAATGTAAGACATTCCAAATTTGGTACCTTTTCATTTAAAGGCCATATTTGTTTTTCAAAAAGTGTTAGTGGATTCATTACTAAGTGATTATTTGAGAGACTGAGTGATTGTAGTTGTAAACCTAGATTGGTTTGGAATAACATATGGCAATATTGATTAAATTGACAATATCTTATTCGAGTAAGATCTATTTGTTTTCGATAGTTATGTATTGTGGAATTTAAACGAGTATTCAAATCATTAAATGCGTAAAGAACATCGATACCATTTAAATACGAACAGATGATTAACAATAGTTCATCAGATAATATTTCGAATGACATTCTAATAACACACGATCAATATAATATCTACAAAAAAAAATCATTCTTTCTCTCAAATTTAACAAATGTTCGATGATAAAAAGTCAAATAATGTTTCTAAAGATCCAAGTTTATATCATATTTTGACGATTATGTATTTTAGTAACAGATAAAAACAAAATAATTGATTATATGACCAGTTTTGTTAATGCTGCATATGCATAGAAAAATATTATTTTCTTTTCTTTGTTCGTTGCACTGTGTCTTTTACCGGTGTTTATAATGAATTGTCATGTGCGTCACCTAACAAAAAATATTTACATACTTGAATTAGTCAGTAAAAACAACCAACGTCATTCAAAAATTCTAGCATGAGTAAATACTCACAATGGAGAAAAAAAAAACTCTTTTACGTATTTCTGCTGGTAGAAAAAGAAAAGTAACATAAAAATTGTTCTTAACAATAATCACAACACAGAATTTTTGTACACATACAACCATAACTCATCCTGTGTATCATTATGCTGCATAATGATATGTTCGCAGTTACCTCAGTACCTTCATTAAAAAGGGCTATTAAAGCTTTAACCCACACGACAACTCTTGTTTGAATAAGAACTCACCTTACCAATCATGTCATGTCTCCAGTTATTCGATGAATCTAGATATATCAACGAATCTGTCCACGTTAACAAAGTAGCAGGAATAGTAGGAACGATGGAACTAGTGGGACTCATAGTCCTATTAGTCCCATAGTTCAAACTAGACCTATAATTCGAGTAGTGCTATTGTTATGTTAGTCCCATTGCCCCGGCATTTTAATCTGAAATCAAATAGACCATTGTATGGAGGATATGCTCAGTGAAAAAGAAAAAATGTATATAGTATGCAGATATTCGCTTTCCAAAAGACTGATATGATATTGAATTAATTCTTTCATCATCGAGAGTTTTAAAAAATGATTTATTTATTTTAATTTAGATTAACTAGACTGATTTCGATTGTAAAAGTTGTAAATAATTTTATCCTTCATCTGTATCTTTTTTTCTTTATCTTTATTTTCTATTTGATTTCTTAAGATTTGAGTAAATAGTCTATTTGTTTGGTTATTGTTGTTTTGTATAATATCACTATTTAATGATAGACTGAAAAAAGATATAAATGCATTTATTAAACATTGTTAAATCATTGTGTCAATCAAATATATTTAATGAAATATATTTGAAAAATCTTCTTCAAGAAAATTATTTAATTTAATATTGACTAATAAATAAAATAATATTATTGACAAGGGAGAAAAAGCTGAAAACTGAACTTTTTTAAGAATTTGAAAATTTTGAAATATTTGAGTGAAATTTCATGTTTT
>CAJNOP010000214.1:286327-301218 GCA_905250075.1 Rotaria sp. Silwood1
ATATATATGCATATATTTCTGACAAGTGCGAATCATAAGATAGAACTAGCTATATCTGAAAATTTGTCGTTGCTATTCTGATTCAAAGAAACTAAAGTAATGTAGATGTTTCACGAAAATATATTAAAATAAATAATAACTTTGAAGATAATAAAAATACAAACTTAAGTTAGATGTGAGAACTATTAGAAAAACAATCATCTTAAGCAATGCTGATATTATCTTGAAACAGTTTTTATAATAAAATATGATCTTGGTTATTTTATTCTTAAAAATAAAATTTATTGATGAAATGCAATCCATTTAAAAAAAAATTATCGCTCAATTTTTCGTATTCAAGATTAGCCTTTTCTTTCAATCATAGCCTGCATTGGTAGATGAGAGCGAGCAAGAAAGAAGCATAATCATGTGTAAAAATGAATAAATACATGTTCAGAGATGAAAATCAAATGAGAATATTTCAAATAACAAAATTGAAGTTTTCAAAGTTTTCTATAAAATAACTCAATTGTTCAATTTCTAAGTATTAAATTACATATGTAGTTTCTTTCAGCTGTATTATAGTTTCTCAAAAATATATTATGAGTTTTATTCTAATACTTCAATTTTTTTAGTAATACTCAGAAAAACTGCTCATTCCTCCATCAAAAAGCATTGATACTGTTTCTGCAGTTTTAACAGACAGGATGCATCGTTACGTTTATGTCTTATTTAATTTTGTGTCTCATTCCAATATTGAAAATTATTATTCAAAACTTTTACATTTAAAAAGTTTATAATTTGTCAATGCTTATCTTCTTCATAGTTTGAAGTTTTTCGATCAAAAAAGAATCAACATAATAGAATGAAAATATAATTATTATTCATTATTATCATGTCGATTTTTTTATTGAAATTGATAGACTTTGATATATTGAAAAATTGATTTCAATGAAATATATATGTGTGAGTCAGAAGACCTTATCTCATGATGATAAATAATGATATTGTATTTGAATGTTGATTCAATGGAATTAGGCTTAAATAAGAAAACAAGAACGATGTACAAGACAGAACAGATTAGAATAATTCGCATGTAGCTGAGTGGCTAAAGAGCGTGGAATAACACGACGCTGGTTCGAATCCAGTGCGAAGCAGTTCATTTTTTTTCTGTTATGTACATATTTTTTCATTAAATTTTGTTAAAATATTTTCTGCTTATGATCAGAAGTACCCTTTCGAAATCTGAACGTGAATGGGGTAATTGATCACGCTGAATCTGAATATGCTACTCTTATTCATCAAGAATATAATCTTTTATGCTCAAATTTAATAGATATAGCGGACAGTGATTAGATTGATTCAGTTTTTCAAACTGAAGTTCCTTCTACCTAATTGAATTGAGTCTCATATACTTATGAGAATTTCAAGAAAAAAAATTTAAAAAAAAATTTTTGAATATGAATTAAAGAAAAGAACGTTTCAGATAACAAAAAATATTTTAGTCACCTAATAAATTGTTAAATTTTAATACTAATTTTAATATTTGGAATTTATAAAATTTTTATTATATAATTATATTTTTAAATAATTTTTTTAATTATAAACTATAATCGTGAAGAATGTTATACATTCTTCTGAATATATGTGCACGAAATTTTTCTTTTCGTTCTGTCGTATGTATGCATATATATATATATGTGTATACGCGTACGACAGAACGAAAGAAAAAACTAAAGAAAGTATAAAAAAGTTCTTCTTGTAGGGAATTTTGTTTGAAAAAGTTTTGCTTGGAACTACACTATACCCCGCGCTCATATTCTAGGGTAATACTCAGTTTTTTGCGCTCTTTCTAACGATACCAATCTTACGTATTAGACTTTTAGAAAATTTTTTTTGATTGTTTGATATGTATAATCATACACCTTTAATCGATGAAAATCAGCCTTAACCAATTTTAATTGATTACTATAATATAATAACTGTTTCCGAGATTATAATCGATTAAAAATCGATTAAAGGTGTATGATTATAATCGATTATAATCTGATTTTTTTCCTTTTTTTCACATGAGTAACGTCGCTTTGGACAAAAAAAATGACACAGTAGACAACTGGTATTATTAACTATGAAACAAACTAGTTGAACAACTATTGTGATGACGTGGGGAAAGAGGGATAGTAAGTCCAAAATCAGCAAAAAAGTGATGGCATAATAAATATTTTTCGATCATTTTATATCAGCTTAGGTTCACATTGAAAAATTAGAAGAAAAACGAATTAGAAAACTGATTGAATCATCATCATGTGAAACTGAAAAGAGCGATTCTTGTTTGCTATTGGTCTGTTTAAATCGCTTGATGCAAATAAAAAATTATCGATTTCGATTTCTTTTATTCTCTATGCTTGTTATTGAGATAAATAAAATGCTTCTCACGCTTGATTAGTCAAACATACAATCAACGTATATTCATTCTGTATAATGTATACAAAGCTATCGATTTGATATCCCATCTTCATGCAAACAACGTAGCATGGCAGAGACGCAACCATTATTAGTCACCACTGATACTTGTTCAAACGATGATATAAATGAGAAGAAAAATTCGTCATTTAGTCGAAGGCATGTCTAGAAAAAAAAAACATAACATTTTACTGAAGTACACACTAAAATAAAATGTGGCGCATGTGTTGCAATGAGCATCTCATATCATACTTTTTATGTGTCGCATCTCGTGCGTTCTACGCTTGGTGATGTTATATAGCAGTGCAGAACGCAAAGATGTGACACATCAAAAGTGCGACACATGCAGCACATTTTATTTTAGTGTGTACGTATATCTAGATTGGGCGATATTAATCAATGGTTCAAATGTAAAACGAATGGTTGCGAGTTCAAACGATTAGATAGTGACAATCATTCCAATGGTACCGAACCGGTCATTCAATATTTTCAATTGGTAACTACAGTATCAATTAAATATGAATGCAGCATTTTTTTTTGTTTATCTTCTAGTTTCGTTTTGCTGATTGGATAGATTTTTTTCTAACATTCTTGGCATTATGTACTACAGTGATTGATAGCATAGCGTTCACTGCACGCGCCCTTCTTTTCTGTCAACTAACAGCCGCATGTGCTTTACAATCTTTTGTTGGACGTTGTTCTTCTTTATCACAAAATATATCGACAACTAAGGATAATGGCAATGGATGTCCATTGGGTATCGAACTAAATTCTTTCAATTATAATCATTTACACAAGTAATGTCACAATACCTATAGAATTTCGATGAAATTTGTCATCATCATTTTTAGATTTTGTCCTAACGTAACAATTACTTCTACATCATCATCAAATTTCTCTGAAAATGGTTTCCGATCCGACATAATGAACAAACTACAATGGCTATTTAGTATGTAGACTAAATCAGAGCTTTTTCGTATTAGACAATATGATTTATTCTTAGTTTTTGCTTCAATTGAATTCATATGCTCTTTCATTCAATGTTACTTTTTGACCGTGACTGCAAGACGTCAAACGTGTCGAATACGTGTTCTTCTCTTTCGTTCACTTCTCCAACGTGTCGGTGAACAAAAGTTAACATTCAAATGTATACGAATCATTTCTTTCATTGTTTAGAATATAACTTATTTCGATAAAAATTCGGCCAGTTCGTTTAATGTCAAACTATTTGAGTGAGTTAGATTCGTTGGAAAGGTTTTTCTTTTCGATATTCATAGCAAACGATGTTTATCATTCGATAGAAATATTGACAATTTGAGTAAAGCCATTGGCCTTGAATTATCGAAGTATCTACTTGGAATATTTTCGACAATTTTTACTGTTCTTCTCTGCTTTTTCATTGATTGGAAATTGACACTAATCTTATTATGTGTTGCACCATTAGTCATAAGGAGTCATTTCGAAAATTTGTCGCCCTTTTTAATTATCCTCCCTTGTATCATCCTTTTCTTTGGCGTCCTACGATAATCCTTTATCAAAAGGAGTACTCTTTTATGACCTCCTTCACGAACGTCTACTAACCGGTTCATTTCTCTTTTCCAAGGTATAGATTTTCTTATTATTGATAGAGTTCAAAATTCCTGAATTATTCGAATAGATTACAACGACAGCATCAATAAATGAACTAAATTCATATAGCAAAGCCGGACAAATTATTCAAGAAGTATTCGGTTCTCTTCGAACGGTTCTTTCCCTCAATGGGCAAACATTCGAAAAGAAACGGTAGATTTTGAGAAAAGCTCATTTGGAAAAAAATTTTCTCGTTTGACTCGATGCATAGATATGAAACTGAATTACGTAAAATCCATTGGAATAGTATTCTAAAAGGAGCTGCCTTTGGTCTTCTAACTGGTTGGGTCTATTTGATGGCCTATATCATATATTCTACTGGCTTCATGTTTAGCATCGCTTTTATGCATGACAAATATTTCAAATTCAATCTGAGCAATATTCTTATTGTAAGATCGTTATCAAACAGACTGAAATGTGTTCTCTCTTTTTCAATAGATTGTTATTAGTTTTGCACGAAGAATAACATTTGTGGCATTGATTAGCCCTTTTCTACAATCATTGGAGGAAGCTCGCAGTGCATTGTCACCTGTATTTCGACTTATTGATGAGGTAAATTTCAAAAATTTTTTTTCCGTCAATACCATTCTTATTTAAAAACAAAACTACGCGAAGGATTGTTAGATTTTCTATAGATTTTATTATTATTATTTAGAACGGAGAAACAGATATAAATGAACCTGAAATATTTGAAGATTCGAATAAAAAAGGTCAAACAATCGATATTAACGGTGATATTCACTTTCACGATGTCAATTTTACGTATCCCAATCGATCAGAAGTGTCTGCATTAAGAAATCTCACACTAGTTGCTCGTGCTGGTGAGACTACTGCTTTGGTCGGTCCGAGTGGTTGTGGTGAGTTTATGGACATAATATTTGTATTTTTAATAATGAATTTTTTATTCATGAATTAGGAAAAAGTACTTGTATATCATTATTACTTCGATTTTATGAGCCTGCATCAGGACAAATTACTATCAATGGTCATTCAATTGACACATTCAACGTGAAACAACTTCGACAAAATATTGCTGTTGTCAGTCAAGAACCTGTATGCTTTGTTTCTCTTGTCTTATTTTCTACTCACTTTCTATTGACATAGATTCTACTTAGTACAAGTATTTATGAAAATATTCGCTATGGAAAAGAAAATGCTACCAAAGCAGAAATCGAAGAAGCAGCACGTCAAGCAAATGCTCACGATTTTATCATACGATTATTGGATGTTTGTATTATATGTCCATTTCTGTCTAGCGAAGATTTATAAGCTAAGTTTTTCTTTTTCGTATTTTATTTCATAGAAATACGAAACACGCATCGGAGAAAATGGTACACAATTGAGTGTTGGTGAAAAGCAACGGTTGGCTTTGGCTCGTGCTCTTGTCAAACAACCGACTGTGCTCTTATTAGATGAAGCAACAAGTGCACTTGACTATGCTAATGAGAAAATTGTTCAACAGTCTTTAGATCAAGCTTGCAAAGGTTTGCAAAATTAAATATCGAATTCGATCTTGAATACCATGTGTTTCAAAATTATTTGACAACATTTTCACAAAGATAAATTCGAAAATTCGATAACATGTTTTCGCTTTCTACACTTATAGATTTTTTTGCGACACTTTGTGCATAAAAAAAGTGTTTTTATTTGGCTTCCTGCCACAAAAAATGGCAAGTAATCAGTAAAAAATGCGTTTCTGCATAACGCATATATTGCTTGTCAAAATTTATCAATATAGTACTTCACAGTAACATAATATAAATCGGAGAGAATGAAATTTCGTGCTTTTGAATGTTGTTGATGTCAGATATTCGTAGCATAATTATGATACTATCTTTTGCTTTCATTCTTGTAAAAATGTTTTCTTTTGTAGAAAATTCAACATTAAATCTTTTGAATAAAACTTTGTCTAAAACTATGAAAATCGAAAAAAATATTGGGGAAATACATGGATCCTCATTCTTTTTCAATTCTCATTATATATATGCATTCATAGGTCGCACAACGATTGTCATTACTCATGATTTGAAAACCATTCGAAATGCACATCGTATTTATGTTCTGACGAATGGACATGTTATTGAGCAAGGTCAACATGAAAAATTGATGGCAGATGAAAGAAGTATCTATCGAGAAACGGTGAAAATTCAACAAGCAGAGACAACTGAAGATGATACCGATACGATAATGAACCAAGCAATAGTTGAAGATGATGATAAGCAAAAAACTATTGGTGTGTATGCACTAGTTTTTCTTGAATCATTTTGATACAATATACTTTTCAATTAGTTGAAGGTTCTCGACTTCTGAGCGATGCTGATAAAGCTGACGTCGATCAAGTAATTAATATTAGATGCTTCTATCATGATAGTTTTTAATAGCTGCTATGTTTATTAGAGTTTATCAAGTGAAAGTCGTCGGCCGATATTTGTTCGATTGATATCAATGAATAGTCCCGAGTGGAAAATCATACTTATCGGTTGTTTAGCATGTCTAGCTAGTGGTGCAAGTCAATCAGTCTTTGCCATTCTACTCAGCAAAATCATAGATGTAAGTCATTCAATCGTACACCATAATATTGTATGATTACTTAATATTTAGGCATTTGGCGAATGTGATTATGTCAAACAACGTCGTCATGTATTTGTTCTAAGCTCTCTACTCTTGGTTATCGGTGCTGTAATATTGTGTATTCATCTTATTCAAGTAAGATTCTTATCAATATAAATACACAGATGATCGTCACAGCTGTCAAATTTGAAGCTAAATGAATGAGATATCATCTCAAGAATTAATATAAGATACTTAAGAGAGGATTCATGAGAGAACCTACCAACTTTGTATGAGTCCGACAGCTGCTAAAATTTCGATTTTCGATTTAATTATCTCAAACGATAGATCATCATTAGAATACTTCAAATTCAAAATATTAGCTCTTTCTGTATTTTCTGTAAAAAGTGCCAAAGCATAAAAGTAACACACCCATTGAAACTTGGTCGAAATATCGCAGTTTTTGAGTACTCTTAGTATTTTACAGTTTTCTCTGTGTCTGAAGATTCTTTCGAGTTTGGTGACGTTTCAAAAGATGCGGAAATGTTTTCTCTACAAAATTGGATAATTCGGTCCAAGCTGGATCACACTGTTCGAAAGTGTTTTTCTTTTTTTCTGAAAGCCCTTACAATTCTGCATCGTTTAAGGTGTAACTCAAAAGATAAACATATTGATAGCCAAAGTTAGTCCAAATCAAAAATGTTGATGAGTGATGCACATTCCTATCCATTTGCACCCATAATCAGAATAATGCATATATTACGTTCACTGAAACCAAAAATCTGGTTTCAGATTCGTAATTAGCATGAAAAACTGAGTATAACAACGTGGTTTCATTAAATATAAAGGAAATCTAGTTTAAAATATCCTGTCCAGTACAAATAACTGAAGAATATCTCAAAGTCTACTTTTATAGACCTCTCTATAGGTAATTGTGAGGAGATATGGAACGAAAAGTTTTACTCCATACAGAATCGGTGCATTCTTACCTTCAAAAGTATCTATTTATGTGCTCTTAAAGTTTGCATAGCTGTCGAGAAAATTGGATTTCTCATGGTCTTGGTAGTAAAAATATAAAAAACTGTGAAAAATTGCGTCCATGTTTGATAGCATATTCTGAATCAGCACGAAAAACCACGTCGAAAATCATATTCTTTAGAAAAAAGTTTTTCACGAAAAATCAACCCCTGCGAGGACCACAGACAGAATTTTGGAGTGTGGATATGGATGTGTATATGAGTTTGACTCTTCTCTTAATTCATAGCACACCCATCCACACTCATACCCATTGGCAGTACCAGCGCCTAATCAGCATATGACCACCTTTAATTTTAAAACGTGTGGGTAACGATTTGAATCCAGACCCGTAAACTCCAGGACGATATTCTTCAAGCATATATTATGTTTGAAGATACCATTAAATTCATTGTATTTGTTCATCATTATCAAAATAGGCGATAAGAGATGAAGACAATGTACTAAGAAGTCAAGATGTGAATTTATTTACTGGTCAGACCCAACAGATACATATGTTTATATGAGATATTCGACCAATTTAGATCTAGATAAAGGAACAGGCGAGAGAAAAAAAGCGAGGATGAGTGCAATGCAGAGAACAAATACAATGTGTATTTGGATCTCGATCCAGAACCAAGCAACATATGCACCAATCTCTAACTGAAGTTTGTTTTCGAAATTTCTATTAATGATGTCTTTATTATGTTCAGTTGGTCCGTTACACAAGTTCATTTTCATGAACTTGTCCATATTCAAACAAGAATTGAACTAACATGTGTTAATATGTATAAAAACAACAAAAAGATAAAAAATCAATTTACTCTTACTACAGACTGTTGTGAGAAAAAATACCATCTGGTTTTCTGATGTATGTTTTGTTGTTTGATTTCTATTTTTTATTTGTGATTAATACACCATACAACGCAGTAAAGTCTATACTTTTTTGTTATATATTCATTCTTGGAAAAAACAACGAACTATAATAGTTTGAAGTAAAAAAACACATATGGAAGAAATTTTATTGAGGTTTACTGTAATCTATCCATCGTTCGTTACATATTTTTTTGTGTTTTTAATCTTCATAGTTTATTGCATTTGCCTGGTCAGGATCGAAATTAACACAACGCATTCGTATAAAAGCTTTCGAACAACTCCTTTGTCAAGAAGTTGCCTATTTCGAACGTCCGGAAAATAGTTCTGGTGCTATTTGTAATCGTCTTTCATCAGAAGCATTAGCTATTCAACAGATGGTTACTTCACGTCTAAGCATTGTATGTGATGCTTCGGCTACATTTGGATTTGGTCTTTTACTCGGCTTTTTTCTTAACTGGCAGTTGGCTTTAGTCTTCTTTATCTTCCATCTCTTCGTGCTTATATTGGTTTTTATACAAATAAAATGGCAAGCCAGAATCAACAAACGTTCTCATCATCTTATCGGACAAGCAAGTTCAGTAAGAAAAGAAAATAATTGTAGTTTTCTTTTTGACTTTATCCATTATCTTTATGGTCTCTTCTTCTTATGTATAGCTTGCGGTAGAAGTTATTCACAATATGCGCACAATAAAACAACTGGCTATTGAAAAAGCACTTGTCAAACAATTTTCTCAACTGCTTTATGACGAGTTAATGTAAATATCGTATTCATAATTGTTTTCTATCTTTCATTTTTATATGGATGCTTTAGAACTCGTCGAAAAGATACAATCATATCAGCATTGCTTAATGGAATCTATTGGGGTTTCCCATCATTTATTGTAGCATTTATCTATTGGTATGGTCTTAAACTTGTCGAACACCATCAAATTAACTTGAAAAACATGGTTATGTACGTAATACACAATATTCTGTGATCGAAAGAGGATAAAAGATTTGAATTTTTTTAGTATCTTCGTTTTCGTCATTTTATTTTTCGAATTCTTTCGAGTCGTTTTAACCTTGTAAGTTGTCAAAAATGAACTGCTCACTCCTATGAATGTATATATTCGTAGAACCCGGCATATAGGCGCTTCATTATCTGCAGCTCAAACTTTCTTCAATTTATTTGATCGTATACCAACTATTGATAATAGCTCAAAGGAAGGTCGAGCATTGGTAAGTTTATTTTATTTTTTCTCACGAAAATTTGTCTCATCAAGTAAATACGATAATAATAGAGTGATTTCCATGGTACCATCGAGTTTGATCAAGTAAAATTTGCTTATCCATCTCGACCAACTGCACTCATTCTGAATAAATTTCAAATGAAAATGGAACCTGGTACGTTTCATATTTTTGTTGATTTTAGCTAACAACTGTTGTTTTTTCTTTTTCTTGAGTAGGTCAACGCGTGGCTCTTGTCGGTAGGTGAATGTTCATTGTCATATCTGAACACAGGTATGTCATCTATTCACGCAGGTGCATCTGGCTGTGGCAAATCAACTGTTATCCAGCTCTTGGAACGATTCTTTGATGCTACACATGGTCAATTAGTATGTCTAGAAATGGTCAAACTAATCCTCGAAATGATCTACTTCTATAAATTTAGTTGCTCGATGGAGTCGACATTCGAACATTGAATCTTCATTCGCTTCGCTCGCAAATCGGCCTCGTTAGTCAAGAACCTATCTTATTCGACATGACTATTGCTGAGAATATAGCATATGGTCAAGAGAACGTGTCTCTTGATGACATTATAGAAGCAGCTACCAAAGCGAATATTCATCAATTCATTCAGCAGTTGCCTCTAGTGAGTAAAACATTAAATAAAGTGTGATTGCCTTTTTATGATCTATGAGAATTAGGGATATGAAACAAGAGCTGGTCTAAAAGGTGGTCATTTGTCCAGTGGTGAAAAACAACGCATAGCTATTGCTCGAATCCTTCTTCGTCGACCGAAAGTATTTTTATTGGATGAGATTACTAGTGCTATGGATGCAAAAAATCAACAGGTTTGTTTTCTGTCTATTCGATAAGCGTATTAAGAACATTCTATTTAGATTGTGCAAGAAACTCTTGAACAAATTCAACTAGAAGAATCGAATCAATCATTCTTGATCATCGCTCATCGACTATCAACTATTCGTTCATGTGATCAAATTTGTGTTCTTGACAAAGGTTTTTTGATCGAAAGTGGCACTCATACAGAATTAATGCAACGACGTGCAGCTTATTATCAAATCGTTATGCGAACTGATGTACAATAACTATTCTTGTCTTTATCATAGCAGAAATAGCTACTTATTTGAAGAATATTGTCAGCTAATAAAGCAACATTTACAATTTCTACAGTTTTCCCACGTCAATTTGAGCGAACTTAAAGTCCACCATCGATATCTATGTCGTAAACGTCTTCTTTTTTTTAATTCGCATCTGTTAGATATTGTTAGTAGTTACACGCAAAGAAATGTACATCGAATATGCAGTTAGAATATAAAATCAAAAGAATCAGTACAATGAAATCGTAAATGAATTCGATTCTTCTTCATCTGAAAAAATAGAATCATTCTCTTGTCGCCTAACATACTCCAGTTAGACATAAAAGCGTGGTACAGGTAGTTCTAGTTTTGAGAATATCTGTACAACGGAGCGACATTCGCTACATTGCACATGTTTTTCTTTTCTTTCTCGATTCCTTTTTTTTCGTTGTCATCTCTGTTTTCTCTCTGTTTCTGTCTCTCTCTTCTTCTTCTTTTGTGTGTCGTCGTAGCTCTCCGTTCCTTCGTATATATCTAATATGCGGAAAATGGTCTTTTGATCACTAAATCCTTCATCATTAGTCCTAGTAAACATATAAAACTCAAATAATGAGTATTGTATAAACACGCATTTCAAGTGATTCTGCTTTCTCGTAACATTTACCTATAGCAAAAAATATCGATACTGAAGCAATCTGAGCGCATCTTCATTGATAGTTGAAACGGTAAGTTAGCTAGAAAAAAAATCAAAGAAACAAGTAGAAATTTGAGTTGACTACTTTATCGGACTTCTTTTGTATTATATTCAGATTTCAAACTCATCATTATTTTTGGATTCGCTTTTTTGTTGATTACTGATTGCTCCATTTAATGTGATATGCCGATTCAAGCAGACGTATCAAGTTCGAAATGATCGATATTTATTTGTACTTGTACAGTTTCGATATAGAATCGGAAAAACAAATCAGTATTCTATTTCGACAAAAAAGACTTGATTATTTGATCAACAGTCTGAAGTGAAATTGGTTGAATACTAGCTGCTATGCGTACTTGTTCAGCAATTAAAAGAATTTGATCATCCGTAAGTGTGTTAATGCTGAGTTGCATTGCTCGATGAGCCACTGCATGCTTACCTGTGATTTTACTTGCAACAACCAATGTTCTTTCTATGCCAAAATCTCCCGGTTGTATGATTTCGTATGTGTGAGGGTCAGCTAACATCGCCTTCACATGCACGCCTGCTTTATGTGTGAATGCATGTGGGGCTGTAATAGGCATATCATGAGGAATCGGAATACCAAGAATATTAGCTACAAGGGCATCGAGCTTGGGCAGTTCTTTCAAATCATACTTTGTTAATAGTGTAGGCTTCAGCGTTTGAAGTCGAGCAATGAGTCCACTCAACGAACAAATTCCATTACGCTCACCGATGCCAAGCACACACGTGTCGATACAGTGTGCTCCTCCTTCTAATGCAGCATAGGCATTGGCAACAGCGCAGCCTGTATCGTTGTGACCATGAAATTCGATTTGGAAGTTGAAGGAGCGTCTTGAAAATTCATGGATACATTTGTAAACTTCAAATGGAGTAGCGCCGCCTACTGTATCAGCAAAAATCATTCGGTCAACACCGGCATCGTTCAGAGCGTCAGAGAGGTAAAGGAGTTCATCGATATCTGTACGAAATGCGTCTTCGGCACAGAAGGAAACAAATTGACAACCGTTACTCTTGAGAAATTTCACATTATCAGCAGCCAATTGTGTTACTTGTTCGAGAGATTTTCCGTGACTGGCTTTTTGCATATACGAACTAGTACCCATAAATAAATTAATACCATACGTGCCGCTCTTCAATGCCAACTCAACATCAGTAGGATGACATCGAGCTAAAACCATACTTTTGCTTTTTGCAGAACGAAGAGCAGAGACAAGTCGATGTAATTCGTCTGCAGCATTTGAATTTGACACAGGTAAGGTCATTTCGATATATTCGACGCCGAAACGTGTAAGTGACAAACATATTTGCAACTTTTGATCAAATGTAAAATAAGCGCCGCCATATTGTTCACCTTCACGAAGTGTAGAATCTGATATTTCGACATGTTCAATGGCCGTACGACTATCGGATTGTTGTTGTTGTTCTCCTTTATGCATTATTTTATTTGTTGGTGTTTCCATTGATTCTTCAAATTTTTTTATTTTTCTGCATAAAACATAAGATAAATTATTTTTCATTTCAGATTTGATCATCTTTTTTTCTATAATAAATTTAGATGATGTTGTAGAACATCTACTTTTATTGATTGCAGATAAAACACTTCTTGCAGCATATATCGATCAGGAGCAAATCTTCTATATGATTCCGTCTTGTTTTAGGAGAAAAGTAAATCACATCATTGAAAAAACAAAATTTGTATATTTTTTTTCTTTAAGCTATTATCGTTGTAGAATTAAATTTCTATCAAAAACTAGTCGTACATTCTGATAATCCTTAAAATTTTCTACTAGATTTTATGTTTATGTTTTCCCTTGGATATATTTCACTGAAGAACAATTCGAGTATTATTGAGATATCCTGTTCTGCTCAACGATGAAGAAGTTGTGAAAGTGATGATTATTTCAATCGAATTATATCGCTTATTTTAGTATTGTATTTCAAAGAGAACATTGCATCTTCATCTTCATTTTTCTTACCTTATCCACTTCAGATTGAATCATTGATGTGTTTTTTCTAATGTGTGCTTTCAACGACAAGCAACTTGTGTTGCTTCTCTATTCGTTACGCATAACTGGTTCTTAATGGTATCATTTTCTTTTCCCCATAATACTTTTTTTATCGTTTCTGTTGACCATGAATTCATAGTGCACATGGTTGTAATCGAAAAGCAGCAGATCAGACGATACTCGCTACATTCGTAGTATAAAGAGTTACGCCAATTTTTCTTCTTTTTCTTGTTTTTTTTTGTTCTTGACGAAGAGAACGAGAGAATGAAAACAAAAGGAACGAAGACAAAATTACCTATGATATTCTTTTGTGTGCATCTGCTCAAACCAAGCATTGTGTGTCACCAGCAAATTTCTATCAAATAAAATAAATCCTATTAAGATACGGAGAAGCCATATCGGCTATTCGAGTTCTACATATATGGATAAGTTCTAACCGAGACAAGTAATGCACCATGAGCTTTGCGCACTTTCTACTGAAAGGATATCATCATTTAAAATCTATGATTGGCCGTTTTGTAATCAAGCAGTTGCGAGAAAAAATAATGCAACTATAAATACACTGCCGGACAAAAGTTTAGGACTTTTTAATTTTCTTCTTTCTTTCGAACAATAAGCGATAGAAATTTGATTTAAGAAGTGATATAGATAGTATGAAAGAAGGACTACTAAATGCGCTATGGGATGCGGCTAGATCTTCTAACTGCAGCTTTTAAAAATTAAAAAAAGATTTTTAGATGAAAAACGTTTTTTTTTGCCTTTAGTATTTTGCTGTTTTTAACCGAGAATTTTTCGCTAAAAAATTGAAACCTTGATGCTTTGATAGAGAATTTCACGAACTATCCACTGCTAAAAAGATTCTGGACTTTACTCTCTATTTTGGCCACCTAAAGTTCGTTTTATTGAATCCGGCCGCAAAAACTCGAATAAGAGCCATTTATTCCGTTAAATTAAATCCTATCTCAATGTATTATACACCAAAAGAAAGAGCATAAAAATCTGCATACGATGATGTGTTTGAAGCTTAAAAATAATCAGATTTTCATAGATCTTTTTAAAGGAAAAGGTTTTAGAAAAACTGGCCAACCTTTGTTTTTCAAAACTTCCGTCATGAAAACTAAATTTTTTTATTTTTAAAATTAGTTAGATAAATAGAGCACAAAATTCTGGACAAGAATATGTCTTTTTTGGTTTCGTTCATCGTCACATGTTAAAGTTGTAAAATCAAAAGCTTTCAGTTCATTTCGAAAGATGTCGCTTTTTGTCAGCGTGTTCCACTCTTAAAAGTATTTTGCTTATAACTTGGTCCCAAAATGGCCTAAAAAGCCAGAAAAGGTCTCATTTTGTTCAAATTTA
>CAJNOP010000215.1:1516-24820 GCA_905250075.1 Rotaria sp. Silwood1
ACCCACACCCACACCCACACCCACACCCACACCCACACCCACACCCAGCAACAAGATCTTGCAAAGTCACGAATTTATTGAAAGTTGTTTGGGTATGTCCAGCACTTTCTGTAGCAATCCGACCAATGGTTTCTAGTGTTTTTGGTAGCATGACTTGGATGAGCAATGGTGAACCAGCAATCACCAATTTGAGAGCTGTTTTTACATGTCCAGGAATTTGTTGAACATTGAGTTGAATACTATCCATGGCCGTATGAGCACCGAGTAATGCCGAATACATGGCACCAACTACTTGGGATAGAGTTGCTCGAAAAGAATTCGGATTTTTAATGTGCTGGAATGTGAAGAATGGTGATCATGACAAGGGAAAATCTCGTTTACTAGCCAATATGAGAAGATTAGCAATATAGTTGACTACTAGCGGTCCAGCTGTCATCAGATGTTCCCATTTACCATCTATTTTATCTTGCATAGCCAGTTGATCATCCAAGTTATCGTCAAATATCGAATCATCAAAATCATCATCATCATTCAAACGGAGCAGAGAATCTTCAAAATAAATATGCAGATCAAAACGTGGTTAGATCTAACACTCACCACCGAAAGTGTCTATATCTTGTGCTAATTCCAAAAGAAACTGTTCATCATTCATGGGAGGAATCGTATACAATTGCTTGCGATCCATCGTCACTATTCGTTGAATAAACCGATCGCTAAATGGATTCGTCGATTTGTCCGATGGTAAGAAAACAGTATGTGCTAGCGATGAAGTGCCTATCACCGAGGCTATTTGCAACATAGTCAGCCCAAGCAGCCGTAATTGCACTTAAAAATAGTACATCAGATGCTAAGTTACACTCAACGATCAGCAAAAAATATTTCCATCTGATTTCAATTCATTACTTACACATTTTTCTCGTGTTCCAATATACAAAGCCAGTGTTTTGAGATGAATGATTCTCATTCGACTGGAGTCCTATTATATGCTTTAGAGAACACAAGACAACAACGAAAACAACTGTGTCCACCAAGTTTTCGTTCTCACCAGCAAAAAACCTATTGTGATGATGCTTAGCATCAATGTTATCATTGATCAAATTGGTTTGATTCCAGTCTTTAAGCTTCGGTGAAAAATATGATGAATAGTAAATATTGATGAGAAAGTAAATCATATCTTTAGCATCTGTTTTTTGATCTATCATGGTACAAATATCGCTTCGAATCATCATGCAATTAATAAAAGAATAAGATGAAATTTCTCTCTAGTAAGTTCTAATTTAAATTTCTTTCGTTTTCTCTTTATAATTGTTTGTTTGTAGTGTGTCTGTATTTGTTATTTATACAGTTGATAACATGTTTATCAATTTCGGCACATTCTGTGTCTCACATGCTGTTTATCGATCCAACAGAAGATCCATTTCTGGATATTTATATTGAAAAAGTAGCACGAATGAGTACCAAAGCTATTATAGCCATGCCGAAAATGAGCGATACGGATTTTCTGGATTATTTATTCAGCAATAAAGATTCGATTGATGGTTAGTTGAGTGAAAAGATTGGGAGAATTTTCTCAAGTATTTTTCTGTTTCATCTAGGTGTTGCACTTCGTGTTGACAATAGCATTTTTGATCATCTGCGTGACGATCAATTAAAACAGCAGACAGAAATCGACAAAGAATGGGAAACATTGATGATATCCGCTCCGATTATTGTTGGCTATATGGGCAATCTTATGGTTCTTGCCAGCAAACGTGATTTTCCTTTTCAAGCTCCATTAGGCTACGTCTATCGTTATATTAGGTGAGTAATTGAGAATACCATGAAAAATACTCGGCGTCATATTAGAAGTCTAAAAATTGTTTTCTTTTGAAAATACTCTTTCTTAAAAGTGCTTGAGATAATCTTTGTTTTGTCAAGCATGTATAAATTCTATAGGAAACTTGAACTTGTTATTGGGTTCTGTCAGAGAATTCCTGATATTCCCCTGTATTGTTGGTTTCGAATAGATATCCAAATTCTTTTCGCGCCACTCTTGCTCAAGTATCATCCGATATGTACAATGCTTTGATGGGTGCTCACACGGCTATGGATCGTATTCAGTTGGCCATTCAACAAGTACCGACACATGTCAAAACAGCAATGAAATTGATTACTTCAGCAGGGAATGCCATGCTTAAATCGATGCTACCACGAACTCTCGATAGTATCGGACGTTTAGCAACGGAAAGTGCCGATATTGCTAATTCTACTTTGCAACGTTTCAATTTACTACAAGAATTCCTTGCTGAAATCATTGAGTTGAGTGAAAATACGCAAGGAGCTAACGAAGGTGCTATTTATGACATGGAAACTAAGAAAAATCAGTCAATGCTTGATCAAGAACGTCTTCAGAATAATCTCAATACTATTCAGAGTCAATACAATGCATCTAAAGTAGCTTTGGAAAATGCCAGAAAAAAGTATGCCGAAGCCATGCAACTTGTTACAGATTCATCAATGCCTACGATTGTTGGTGGTCAATCAGATCCTCTCACAGATATCATTATGCTCGCCATTGGTGTTGTATTCGATCCAGTTGGTACCATCGGCTGTATTTTGGGTGGTTGCAAAAATCCGGAGCCAGTTATAGACAATACCAAATTTGAGAATGCCATGAAAATCGCTGAACAAGCCAGAAAAGATCTAGAAGAAGCAGAAGAACTTCACAATAAACATTTTCAACAACAGTTAGCCGAACAGAATGAATTGGCTAAGGCCATGGGACAAATGGCTATGCTCGATTTGAGTATATTAAGTACGGAAGAAATTGTTCGACTTCTTCTCGAAGCAACGCAGCAAATCAGTTTGATCAAAGAACAATGGAGTCGCATGATTCGATTCTTCTCGAAATTAGCTGCTCAAGCTCATAGTACTCAACAGGTATGGATAGTTTCATTTTTCTGCAAACCGTCACTACGATCAAGAGTTGCTCTCGTTACATAGATCGTTGTCAAAGATTTCGTCGAAGTCATTCAAATAGCCCAAACCGACAACTTATTGGTCGATCCGATTGATCGAGAATTCTTCACTGAAATGTTGATACCGGCCGCAACAACAATTGAAAGTGGTGCTCATTTATTATTTACTATGGCCAAAACTTACTATGCAGTTTCTAGTGAACATATGATTGATCAAATAGCAGGCATTAGTCAATTGTTAACTTTACAAACAGATGAAGCACGCAAAGCTCATCTTCAACAAGCATCCAACAAGACAATCACTACATCATTGAAGATCACACAAATGGCACAAGAACGACATAGTATTTATCTTGAAAAGACACGAAATCGACAGGCAGAATATACTGCTTATATAACTAGTCTGGCTGCTTCGGGACTATCACAAACGATAGGTTGACCAGCGAGTGAGATTGTGTCATAAAACCAAATAAAAATGCGTCATTCAATAACTTTCAATTCAATATAATCAAACATAACTGTGGGTGTGAGTGTGGGGTGTGCGTGTGCGTGTGCGTGTGGGGTGTGGGTGCGTGTGGGTGGGTGTGGGTGTGGGTAGGTGTGGGTGTGGGTGTGAGTGTGTGGGTGTGGGTGTGGGTGTGAGTGTGTGGGTGTGGGTGTGGGTGGGTGTGCGTGTGCGTGTGCGTGTGAACGAGAAGAACAGCCATCCGCACACTCACACCCGTGTAGGTACAGTGATAGAGTCCCAACAGTATAGGAAGAATGATATACTTATGAGGATATCGGTAAAATGATATATTCAAAATGAGTATAGGCAGAATGATACATATCGTTGAGGATATAGGTACAATGATATTCTCGCAAGAGTATAGGCAAGATGATATATCTATGGGTGTGGGGTGGGTGTAAGTGTGGGGGTGGGGTGTGGGTGTAAGTGTGGGGGTGGGGTGTGGGTGTAGGTATAACTCTGGCTGTTTATCTTGTAGCGATCTACACTCACATTCACAGCCACACACACTCCCACTCACCCACCCACATCCACCCCACCCCACTCACACCCACATCCACCCCACCCCACCCCCACCCCCACCCACACCCACATCCACCCTACCCCACTCACACCCACACCCGTTCACACCCCCACCCCCACCCACACCCATCCACACCCACACCCCACGCCCACACCGGCTGACGTAAATAGCTAACGTAAACAGTCGCTGTTATTCGCCGTATTTGGTTAGTAAACGGCCGTTTACGGGCGAGCATGATTGACCTGGAGTTGCAGCAGTTTCTTTAAAATTTGGTCACGTGATCTTCTCTTATAGTTTCTTGTTGTAAGGTAATTTTTCTGTTGTTAAATGTCTGTAGTTTTGCTTCTTTCTATCTCTAATGATATCACTCATTTCTTGATTGGAATTTTTTAATCGTTCGATGTATGATAATCTGTATATGACTTTTCCTTTCTTTCTTTGTTTTTGTATGATTAATTTCAACAACTGGCGATGTTTTAATACATTCTCACAAATTAAGTTTTATTCTATACAAAGCCTAATAAAAAAAACTAATGAGATGTATCGATCCTTCTCAAAAGAGAGGTAGAAAGTATGTATGCAAATAAAATGCAACATCATATTGATATAAATAACGACAGCATATGCACACTGTCTCCTCTACTTACGCAGCAGAACGAAACAAAAAAAATTACAACGGAATGATGATGTAAATAAGAATGAAGCGTATCTACCTTAATATATATATATATATATGAAACAATAAAGAGAAAAAAGTATAGAAGGATTTGTTGATCATCACAGCGAATTAAAGGTTTTGTAGAAAATAATGGTTAAAATTGTTCTGACGGGTTCAACTGGTGAACTTGGTTCAAGTGTTTTACGACATTTATTTGGACTTGGCGTCAATCCTAAAGAAATAATATTATCTGTTTATAATCCAAAAGATCCTGATCCTGAATTAGCGAAAATTGTTTTCGATGTGCGTCATGGTGATTATAAGCGACAAGAAACTCTTGAAAAAGCGTTTCAAGTTGCAGAAATTTTATTTCTTGTTTCATCAACAACAATGATTCATGAGAAACGAACAGAAGAACATCGAAATGCTATTGACGCAGCAAAAAACGTCGGTATTAAGCATATATTATATACAAGTTTGGCATGTGGTGATACTCGAGAAACACAAATAATGATAGCACCTTTAGATATGGAAGATTTAATTAAAGCGTCAGGTCTCAAATATACAATTATTCGCGAAGGAATCTATTCAGAAATGTTTCAAAGTTTTATTGGATGTTGCGATGCTTGGACAACAACTGAAATAGTTGTGCCGGCTGATGGTGGTATTAGTTTTGCTGGAAGAGACGATTTAGGTGAAGGAACAGCAAAAATCTTAGCATCAGCAAATAAATATGAAAATAAAACAATTTTCTTAACTGGTTCAAAAGCTTATACATTGAAAGAAATAGCTTTATTTGTATCAAAAATCTTAGGTTGTAATATTCCATTACGCTTTGTTTCATCAGAAGAATATACTAACCAATATTTGAATGGTAAAGATGAATATTGGATTCGACTTTGGGCAACAACTTATCCAGCTTTACAACGTGGAGAATTAGGAAGAGTTTATTCTACTTTAGAAAATTTATCGGGACGAAAACCAAAAAGTTTAGAACAAACTATTAAAGAAATATTAACAGACAAACAGACAGGTGAAAAAGAATCAAAAGCTCACAACAAATATTGGCAAGCATCAACATTTAACAACAAATAACATTCAGTTTTTCTAAAGAGAACATTCTTTTTATTTTGTATTTTTTATTATGAAATAAATCTGCATTAAATAGAATTTCATCTATTCGTATGATCATTTTAGAAGAATTATTTTAAAATATTTTAAGGTTAGAAAGGTACAGAGTACATAAAAATGTTTTTTTCAGAAGAGTAACACTGTGATTCCAAATAGCATTTATAACAAATTTTATTCTAAATTAAAGCGCATTAAAAGAAATTTGTTAGTAGTTTTAAATAGGAAGGATTATGAAAATATTTAGTGTCGAATTCAGAAAATTCCTAAAATTTTACGGCACAACGGTATAGAAAAATTCATTTGATGAAGCAGTTCAAACTAAATCTGATTTAAAATGATAAGTATCACAAAATAGTCGACACTCATTTCACCTGATTTAAATGTAGCTAAACATATTGGAACAATAATCAAGAAGGAATGTGTAAAATAATTGCATTATAAGTGGAACATCATCGTTTTTACGGAAACACATTGAAAAAATAGATTTCTATGTTTTGGCGAACATTTACTTATCTGAAGACTGTTTTATGTTTGTATCCATCTTATCTTCGTGCCGTAAAAGAGCACTATTCATCTTCGTACTGAATTATTGGTTATATTTGATCATTTTAGATTCGATCTAATATTCATTTCAATGAACAGTGCACTCCATTGCAAATTAAATAACTCGGGCTACGAAGTAGCTAGAAAGCTTCGCTTTTCATTTTTGAATATAGGGGTAGTAACTTTAAATGAAAATATGAACAAAACGATTTCGCTTCAAAATTCGAGGTCACCTGTGTACGAAATTCGCAGCAACTTTGCTGAGCGTCCGTAACCGCTTTGGCATTGATTTATTTTTTATAGATTTAATAAAGCAGACAATTATCTATCGTTTGCCACCAATTCCAGCTTTCTAGCTTTTACCGTTAGAGAGTTACAGGCCTTTCTTCTGGAGTCCAAAAGTAGCATTTTCAGCGATTTTCGAGATTTTTTTGATACTTCATTGAAGTCGAATCACTGAACAAAGTGCATATTCGGAATCAGCGTGCAAAAAGGTGTGGGTATCCATGTAAATGCGAGTGTAGGCGTTGATATCTTCTCATCGCGAACACTCATACCGACACTCACACTCACCCTCTATTTTATTTATCTCTATATTAATTTGTATTTACGACTCTTTTTTCTTTTAACATTTGATAGTTAAACATAAATTAGAAATGAAATTTATTTAATATATTCAATCATGTATTCATGTTTACTAATAATTTCAAAGTATGTATATCTTTTCTCTGTTTAGAATTAAAATAATTCTATTCAGATTTCCTTACCAGTAAAAAGACATTTAGCTGTCTCTTCTTCGATATCATATAAATCGAGTCCATATAAATTAGGATAATCGGCGACATGTAGAATACTTTTCATAAATGATGATTGAAGATCTAGCCATTTAATTTTTATATGAATTTCAGGTAAAATCTGTGAACAAAATCGATCAAGTACCATATCAGAAGAAAAGGGTGTGGGTGTGGGTGAGTGTGGGTATGGGTGTGGGTGTGGGCGTGGATGTGGGTGTCGCTGTGGGTGTGGGTGTCATTCTTCTTTCAGCCCTCACTCACACCCACGCCCACACCCCCAGAACATTAAAAAAACTGGGGAGAACCTTCTCACACTGGGAGGAGGTGCTGACCCCGTTTTGATCTTCCCTGGACAAAAGGGTATCCTCTGCAAAATTTCAGCGCATTTGCTCGTACGGTGACCAAATGCATGAAGAACAAACAAACAAACAAACAAACAAACAGACAGACAGGCACAGACAAACATTCTTCTTTATATATACAGATATAATTAGCGGTAGTTTTCTTATAGATTTTCGAATAGATCGATTTACTAACATATTCACTCTCGTCCTTTGACTTGTATCATTGAAATATATTTCTGGATCTGTTCGAAAGAGAAGTTTGTAGGTTTCTATTAGTACAACTCATCGAATTCTATCTACCTATATAAATAGACGTAACAATGGAAGAGTTTGTACTGTTGAACTAAGCGGTTCATCATGTGGGTGGGTGTAGGTGTAATCTCATTAAAGTACCATAACCCTCACTCACACTCATACCCATACTCACCTTCAAATTTTTCTGTTCTACTTAATTAATATTAAAAAAACTAATTAGTAATAATGACATTGAAAAACTATTTCTTACCAAAATATAGCTCGTTGAATTCTATATTGAATGATATTTAGAAAGATTTTTAATAACTGTTAAATAGGAAATATTTAATCAAATATTAGAAGTATCTTAAATTTTTTCCACTAGGCAAAAATAATTTATGTTATAAAAATTGAGATAACCAAGCTTAAATTTTTTTATCATTTCAGATCTATAGCTCGTTCTGAGAGCTGTCGAAATCGCTATTTGGATATCGAAAAGTGCCTTAAACATTTTCGCGCCACTTTATATAACTAGCCGAGTTTGTGTCTCCTTGGGAAGTGTTCGTGTATTTTACGAATGGCCACTTGCCGGTCTTGCTCGTTATTCGTTCTTTTTATTACCTGCTGATTTACTCGGTTAATACTCATCCATAATCATATCAATAGGTCTTGCTGGTTCTTTTATTAGCTGCTACTCCTACTCGATCAATATATATTACTTTTTTGTTGCAATTTAGTGAAATACTCATCTGTTTCGTTAAGGATGAACATGCTTGTAGGATTGTTTTTAAACAAATAAAAAACAACAAAAAATATTTTTTCTTCTCTTTTTCATTTTCGTTTATTCTATTGTTTGTTGCAAACGAAACAATTGTGTTTTATTTCCTAATTCTGATTCCAAAAGTTACAATAATTATCAATCTACAATAAAGGAAAATAAATGTAATAGTCTTTCGAACCGACAATTGTTCTTTCAATAATTAATCGTGTTACATTAGCACAATTACGTCGTGTTATTTCTCGTGTAAAATCTTTTGTAATAATGCTTAATTCTTCATATCGAACCCGTAATTTGGACAGACGAGGTAGATGTGTTTTGGTTTCATTTAGAAACTGTTCGACGTAATAACCATTTGCCCGTGAAATATCAAGGAAAGTAAGATGAGGATATTCAACGATTTTATATGGTTGAACAGTGTTGTCAGATAATTTCTCCACATCATATGATAGTGGTCTACTATTCATTACACAGAACCTTTTAAGCTTTGGAAAAGCTTTACTTATTCGTAGAAAGAATTCATGTTCAAATGGAAACTCATCATGTACACATAAGTCGATGACATGAGTGAATAAAATATTTGGAAATATATTTCCAATATATATGAGCTGGGAAAACTGGAAAGGAAGTGTAAAGACATGATATGTAGCTGTGTTAGCAACAAATTGAACAATATTCGATACTTCTTGATATCCTATGTTCACATAATTTTGTTTAATATCATTATTGGACAAATAACGAACTAAATCATTTCTGTTATTCTTTGTACTAATATAAAACTTGAATGAATGAAGTCGTGACATATGCATTGAAAATTCATTTATGAGATAAATTGGATCAATGAATATACGTTCGAAAACGAGACGCAAATACAAAGTTAATTTTTCCAAGTTTATCATACGACGAAGATGAGATACAATTTTATTATCACATTCTTCAATTAAACCATAATGTATTAATGAAAAACACTTTAGATTAGGTATATCATCCTATAGAATGAAAAACAACATTATTAAGAAATTTCTTTTATAATATTAAAGTATAATCATTTATATCAACTTAATTGAAAACTGTTTCTATTTAGATAACTGTTTTACAATTTAATCCAAATAGACCTTTTATTTCTTATGTTACAGTTTAGTTTTCTATAGAGACAATTAATTCTATTTAGTAATCTGTAATAATTGAAATATTACATTAATCAATGGATATAGAAAAAGATGACTTCTATTTTCGTTATATTCATTTTTTTTTGGTTTTTGCTCGTTTTATTGTGACACTCGGAAGTGCTTACAATGAACATAGTACAAGAGCAGTAAAAGGAAAAGAAAAGAATGAAAAGATAGGGAACACTAAAGGGGGTAATATAGCAAAAGAACGAATAAACAATGACAGTGAGACGGATAGAGAAGAACATGTAACAGATAAGGTAAATGTTTGGTATAAGGAGAGAGGTCAAAGGACTAGCAGCTTTGCACGTCCGTTCTTTCCTGTTCTTCTATTATCACTAAGGTCAGAGAATTCTAACCAATCCAATAGGAACGAGCGATGTTTTGATCTGAAACGTTTAACACGTTTCAACAAGAAAAGATGAACCGTGCCGTCATTGGCTTGCTTACAATAATTATCCCAATAAAAGACATCTTCTAGAAATAATGAGAAGCCTAAATCGGAAGAATATATCTTTTTCAATCTTCTCGAGATATAGCGTTTGACATAATTATCAAGCAATTCTTCTCGAGTAAATGTAGTAAGATCTGCTGCGCGTACAAATGCGGCACGATGAACTAAACGTATTGCAACTCTAAACTTTGTTCTAAGTGCTTCTTGATGAGTTGGTGAAAGGAAGGGAAAGAAGGAGAAGATCGAAGAGAAATGGGGAAATGTATAAGCGAAAAAACAACTTCTCACAACGTCTTTGGGAAAATTTTTTTCGAATCGCAGCCACTTCAGCTTACAGAAAGACCTTTGGATGTTCTCGAGGCTTCTGTTTACGGTAGGACTCATTGATAGCTTATTAGTCCAAGTGTAACGGAGGTACTTGAACGAGTCAATTATTGTAATTTTCTGACCTAGCAAACGTATGTCGACTAATGAATTCTATTTTCTTTGTATTCATATGACTATTCAATAAATGTTCATCTAATTTCAAACGAGATATGATTGATTATATCATAAAATATATATTTTAAGAAATAACAATTGACAATCGGTAACTCCTACATCTGTACATAATTATTAAGATGTTCGTAATTTAAAAGTCAAGCAGACATTTTCTTTTCAGCTTTTTCATACATGTTTCAATAGAGCGCGAGTAGATGATCATTAAAAAATTTCTTTAAGTCCCAAAAAGAAAAAAAATATCAAGTAGATCAATTTTTTTGAAAATCGATGAAACTCTGTATTTTACTTTTTTATCAGCTTATGAAACAATTTTATTTGTATGGCAGTGGCGAATGTAGGATTTTTTGAATGGGGGCGATTTTGGTCAGAAAACGCGTTTGCGACTTCGTTTGAGGTAAAGTCGATTTATTCTTAAGTCTTTTCTGCTGGGAAAAACTGAAAAAAAAATTGAGAACAGGGGCGATCGCTCCAGCACCCCTAAATCCGCCACTGTCGTATAGAACATCAAAAACTGAGTATCGTGCTGCCATTTGTGTCCAATCGAGTGCTCATTAGCCATTTTTGTAAACCTTTTAGTTTTTTGGTTAACTGGAGAACTGAAATATTTATCTCATTCGATTCATCACATCATTAGTGATAAAAGTATGCATCGCTTTTCTTTCTCTTTTATCTTCGTTGTCGAGAAATATCATTTTTCCTCAACACTATCCAATTAGTTTGAGCCGATTTAATGTCATTTTTATATTTAGGAGGGAACATATCTAAGTATCGCGAACGCCGTTCAAGTCTAGATTTTGGCTATAAGTAAGACTCAATTAGATTAAGAGAAACCTAAAAGGATTCGAGCCAATGGCCTATTGATCAAGAGTTATGATCATTTTAATGAATTTTTGGCTTGTCCTTAGGTATTCACTAGAAAGTCAAATTAGTAGATTTCGATCTGAAATTTTGCCCAAAAATAGGTCTGATGATCTTTGAGATACCCTGAAAGTTTCAGCATAAACAAACGATCCTTTACCGAAATATTGGATTTTCATGTAAACTCGATTTTTGAGACACGCCGGTGAAACTCGACTAGTTTTTGAAAACTGAATGTTCCGGTAAAGGATTGTTCGTTTGAACTAAAACTTTCAGGATATCTCAAGAATCATCGAAATCTAGTAATCTGACTTTCTAGTGAATACCTACGGACATGGTAAAAATTCACTAAAATGATCATAACTCTTGATCAATAGGCCATGGGCCAGAATTCTTTTAGGTTTCTCTTAATCTAATTGAGTCCTACTTATAGCCAAAATCTGGGCTTGAACAAAGTTCTACACTTAGATATGTTCCCCCATTAGTTTTTGACGCTCTATACGAAAAAGAAGTTTCATTAGCTGAAAAAATAGTAAAATACAAAGTTTCGTCGATTTTTTTCAAAAAATGATTTACTTGATTTTTTGTATTTTTCGGATCTAAAGAATGTCTTTCATGATCATCTGCTTGCGATCTATCGAAACATTTATAAAAAAGTTGAAAAAATAGTCGCTCGAGTTTTGAGTTGCGGGAAGCTTACTTTGTTCAGATTATTAGAGTAAGATTGACAAATTCATCTGTTTCATCGCATTAATCAAAGCTTAACAATTTCAATTCTTCTGAATGATGACTGGTTCTCAGACAAGTTGAAAGAATATGCAAGAACTTTTACATATCTTTTTTTCAAGTCTTTTCATAGTTCTCAAAATTAGAAAATATATCATTCACTTCTAATCACTTGTAAGAGCAAATTTTCTTTAAGACCAGTTTCGACTTTGAGACTAAAACTGGTCTTACATATTTCTATTGCTTTTCTCAGAATTCTTCATTGTTTCCAATTTACAGGTGAGATTTTATTCGTTTGAGAAGCTCAAAAAGATAAAAGATACTTACTAAATTATGAAAAACTGATGAATCTGTATCCATTTGATAAAATTGAACAATCAATGTACTTAACTGTTTGAGATGACCATCAAGTAAACAAACAAAATCAGTAAAAGTTTGCACATTAATACATAAATAAGTAAGAGTTGAAGAAGAAAAAGTATTTGATGGTAAATAACGAATTGACAAACTTGGATATACAAAATTTGATGACGCAGTAACATTCAGATGCTCTAACTTTTCGCCGTAAGTCAAAATATGTGCGTACACTGTTTTTGTATAAACTTTCGATGATATTATCTCATACCCATCATCTTTATGAATAAGATCAAGTTTTATAATTTGTTCTTTGAGGATATGTTCAAGCGATGAATTATCTAAATTAAAAGACAATTACGAAACATTGTATTATCTATTCTTATTGTAATCTTTCAATTAATGAAATCATAGAATATATGTTTACCTGTGAAATAATGTAATGAACTATCACGTTGAAAATTAAAAAGTTTTAATTCAGTCAGATTTGGATAAGGAGTAGCAAGAAGAATACGTTCCATGAATTCTGGTTCAACAATGAAACATTTCACATTAAAATACATTCGAGGTAATATATAATCACAGAATCGATCAAGTATTGAATCAATTATTGTACTATTTTCAGTAATTGATGCAATATTAAGACTATTAGAAAAAAACTCATCTTCTATTATTTTCTCAAGTCGTTCATTATTAATGCCAAAAAATGAATAAAGAACATCAACATTTTCAAGTTTCTTTAAAATATTAAATAACATTTCATTAGGTAAATCAAGAAGATGAACACTAGACAAGCTCATGTTTAATATTGATTATAACACTTTTATCAAAATATATTCAGATAAATATTCCTTGTTTATACTTGTAACCATTGATATCAATGAAGAATAAAATGAATGAATTCATTTAAAGAAAGGTTATATCAATGCATCGTCCAATGAATATCATTTCTTTCTTTTTCTGCACATATTCTCATGTATATGTTGCAGTAGAAATTAAAATTCTACTAAATTTTAATTTCTACTGTGACATATACATCATCTTTGCGTTGTCTTCATTTTCATGTGGACGTCGGAAAAAAAGTCATGTTCAGAAAAGAGAAAAGAAGAATTGAATAGAGTAAGTGAGGGTAAACGTATAAAAAAAATCAGCCGGGTTCAGTATATTAGCTATAACTTTTTTATTTTTCATTATTTCAAAAAATTTCCTTCACAAGTCACCTAGCTATTGGTGAAATTCATTTTTCAAAATCTTGTGAGCAGAGCTATCTACGAGGTGCCCTTTAGATGCTGTTTTTCGATTATACAGTTTCTGTCCGGGGGGGGGGGGGGGGGGGGGGGGTGAATGTATAATAGCGTTGACGTCACTAGGATAAATGTATAAATCCACTTATTTTTTGCTGGTGTCAGTAAAACTAAATTTTTGAGCAATTGATACTTTATTTTTTTCTGATTTTTCAACAATCGATAGTTCAAAGTCTTCCGTATCGATCTAGATTAATCTTAAAATTATAAGTTCCGAATTCAAGTGTTTTATAGAGCTCACAAAAAGAGCACTAAACGAAAAATTTCTGTATAATTATTCCACATGGGGTAATTGTATGATCGCCAATGCGCTTGTAGGTAGGGATGCACCAGTGCCAGTAACTGGGTCCCAGTCGGACTGGGTACCCAGTCCGACTGGGCATCCAGACCGACTGGACACCCAGTCCGACTGGGTACTTAGTCATTTGAAGTTTATTTCGCTAATCCATCGGTACTTCCCTCTTTTCTAAGGATGTGGGTCTGGAGGTTGGTTTGACGTTGGTATGGGTGTCGTTATTGCCATTCTAACTATTTCCTCATCCAAACAACATCCACACCCATATCCATCCAAACAACACTCACATCCACAAGCCACCCACGCACATCTACACCCTAGCCATACCCACACCCTGAAAACATGAAATTCATTTACAGTATTGTAAATTATAACGATTGATATATAGAAATACATGATTAGCCAATGGATTTAGTATCATAACTTATTTCACTACTTCAACAGCCTAAAAATCACTCTATGGCAATATACTCGAAAAGAAAGTACTACTTGACTAATGGACTAAATATCAAAGGACTCAGTACCCAGTCGGACTGGGTACCCAGTCGGACTGGACACCCAGTCGGACTGGACACCCAGTCAGACTGGATACCCAGTCGGACTGGGCACCCAGTCGGACTGGACACCCAGTCGGACTGGGCACCCAGTCGGACTGGGTACCCAGTCCGACTGGGACCCAGTTCACCAGTCAGAACTGGGACTGGTGCATCCCTACAAGTTGTAGGGTATATGTATAAACTCAGGTATTTTTGCTGGTACCAGTAAAACTAACTTTTTTAAAGATAAAAACAGATTTCAATGACATCTTTTTACACAAATGTTCTCATAAAAAACTACACAGGACCAAAACTTTTCTTTACTCATTTCTCTACTAATTTTCAATATAAAAGGGATATTACTCAAAAAACCGGTAAAACAATGTAAAAGCTATGTTTTATCAAGAATATTTTTCAAAAATAATTCCATATTCACAATCAGCATTAAATTATAAGTAAATTGATGTATTTGTTTCTATTGAAAAACGACTTTTATTTTTTATCGATTTTTTTTGGCATCGGTGGGGGACATCAGGGTCGAGTGAAAAAAGGTTTTTTCAACTTTAGTTAACTTTAGTAAATTTACCATCATTTTACTCAGAATTTATCACTGATTCCGAATATCGTAACCATACCACTTAAAAATTTACTATGATAATGGAAATACTGGAAATATCAAATAGTAATAAACCAACTCCGCTATGATTTCGAGCTTTGATCAGAAAAAACTAATTCTACCTCAGCACATTCACCATTATTTTACTCAGAATTTAATGCTGATTCCGAATACGTAATTATTTTTGAATAATGTTCGAGAAGAAAGAGCAGCCTTAACGCCATTTGCCTTTCAATATCGCCAAACGTTAACTTTGTTTCGCAAAATTTTGACCTGTTGCCCCCGTTTGAAACGTTGAGAGTTAGCTCATTTTGTGCAGAATTGAATGCTCTACAAGAACCAGTAGTCAAATGCTTTTTTACTTTAAAAATAGTCATAAAAAAAATACTCAAAAAGTTCTTTAAAAATATAATTTTTTTTTCGAAAAATGAAAAATTAAACAGTTGAGAAATGTCAAATATATCAATCGATGCAGTCTTTTATGCTCTTTCAAATGAGACGTTGCTCAACATTATTTGATATAATTTGACTTCAAAAAATGAAAATAACTGAAAATATGGTGTTTTTTGGAGTTTTCAGGGATGCTTATCTTCAAATTTCTATAACTCCGTGATTAGAAGGTATCAAGATTTAAAAAAATTTTCATAAGCACAGTGTTCCATGTAGAATCGAATGAAATAATAAAAAAGGCATGTTACAAAAAATCATGTTATGACGATGCTCGATTGCCTTATGGACCCTCTCTTAATGATACAATATTAATTAAATCAGTTTGTTATCGTCTACTAAAGTCATATAAACGAAAAGCAAGTTTCATAATACATTAAAAAATTTTCCTAATGTTAACAGAATAGACATAGGATTGCTCTATATTGACAAAAATTAAAAACATATTTTTGTTCGGAAAGCCACAAACAATATGATAGTCATATGCTACTAAATATTAATTACTCATTGAACTTTAAAATCTATTAGTTTTCTACAATGTTTATTAGAAAAATTATTTATGTCTACTAGAAAAAAGAAAAGAGGGTGTGGGTGTGGGTATTTAAACATTGTGACACCCACACCCATACCCTATACCAACACCCCACACCCACCCACACCCACATCCACATCCACCCACACCCACACCCACACGCTCATAGCATATATATATATATATACTACACATATCATGATTGTTCATTGGTTTGTCAAACGACCTTTATGCAAATACTTGAAAGAAAAAGAAAATGAAATTGTATAAAACAAATATCACACTTATTATTTTCTGGCATCACAAATTCCATTAATTTCGATATAAGAAACAAAAATAAATAATACAATACAATAGAAAAAAAAGAAAGAACAGCGGCACACCGGAGATACGTAATTTATAATTTGTTTCAAAGAATTTCCGTTTAAAAAACGAAATAATTGACTACTTGTAGATGCTCGACAAAGTCGATTTGGTGAATTATCATCTTTTGTTTTACTATGATGATGATTAAATGAGTGTTAGTGTAAAGGTTTTGAAACACGCTTGAAAGAAGGACGCAAACTATTTGGCTTGAAATGAATTGTTTGCGTTCTCATAAATATAACCCGATGATGATTTCATACTTGCATCGTCATTCAACTTCGTAGGATCCTCGTAAACATCGTATGCAAGTGATTGTTGTAAAACTAGACATAAGACATGTTGTTTTTATTTTTAAATATCTATAGAATTGTTTTGAATGAGAGGTAGACAACATTTTCCCAAAACGAGAAATTGTTTCATTTACAACAGAAATACTGTTCAAAAAAAAAGAAAGAATTCATTCTCTATGGTGTTATTTCAAATAGAAATTCTTGATCAATTTCTATTCCGATAAGGAGAATTCTAAAAATATAAGAAAATATCATTCATTTTCTTTTTCATCTTATAGATAAATTCTTTTAGAAGTGCTATTTTTTATTGAACAGAAATATAAGTATTACAAATAGAAATGTTTCATTCATATCTACTTTTACAAGAAGAAGTCAAAAGACTTAAGAGATATCAATTCTAAGAACAATAAATTATATACAGATAGAATTTCTTTTCACTTTTCTTTTTATTCTTAATGTTCATGACTTTGTATGAGATAAACTATATTCAAATCAACTAATCCTATTGTTCACTACTATTTTGAAGTAGTCAAGATAGCAGAAAGATACATCATAGTATTTCTTATCTATCCTAATGCAAAGAAAATAAACTTTTTCATATGCTAGGGTTATTAAAGAAGTGTTTCATAATTGATAATTGTCATCAATCGAATATTTCTTAGTTTTTTAATCAGTTGTGAGTATCTAAAACAAAACAGTTGGTAGCATAGTCCTTTTGAGACTGAAATGTAGAATTCTCATATTTTCTTTAGTTTCATTATACTAATCACAAAATACCTGATATTTTAGATCTTCAAAAGATAATCGATCATCAGAAAATGCTCTCTCTTTCCTTGTGTCTATATTTCGAACAGATATTTTTTCTTTTTTTGACGAAGTTTCTACGGTCTGTAAGAGGTGCAGGAGAAAGATGGAGGGAGAGAGGGAAACCGCGAAATCGTTACCTTAAAACTTATACTCACTATTTGCTTCGAAAGTGTATGTGAGTTTTATAAAAGAAAAAAAAACTTACCATCATTTAATCGATTTATTTTTCGTAAATATTCTTTGACACAATGATTTACCAAGAGATATTGATCCTATAAAAAGAATCTATATTATTGAGAAGTAAATCAAATTAAATATTACCTTAGTTTGCACCATTTTTCCTCTATCTTGTCGTAATTGATAGACAATATCCATAACATCAAGTTGCATGGCTGATAATTTGTTTTGCTCTTGATCAATTAAATGCATTATAGTATCTACAGCTATATAAGTACCTGTTCGACCAACGCCAGCACTTGAAAAGAAAAAAAATTAAATTTATTCATTCTTTGAAATAAATTTCAACCTGCAATGAACAACTATAGGTGTTATTCCAATGTTTTTCGATTTGCTAGCTGAATTTATTTGATTTTTTCCGTGATTATTAATATATTGAATAAGTTGAACTAATCTTTGTGATTCAACAACACCAAAATCTGGCCAACCAGTAAAATAATAATGAAGTACAGAATATTCATTGTTATCCTTAAAAGAAATTATAAATTCAATTGAAAGCTCAGAAAAAAAACTAAAGTAAAATGTACAGCTTTAATAAGTATATGACGAATTTCAAGATCTACATTGTTTTGCTGTTCGAGCTCGATCAATTGAATAGATACTCTACCAAATGTCATTAATTGTTCTATTCTATCAGGAAAATAACGATAACATTTGCACTAAAATATAATATGTAATTTAGGAATTTTTTTTTCAAAATAATGATTATTACTAATGTTTCTGAAGGGCTGTGACGATTTCGTTCTTCTGTTCTTGTTAACATGACAATTTGTTTTACATCATATTGAATAATCATGTCCCAAAAATCTTCACAAGTTTGTTCCAATGGACCTTGACAAGCTATATATTGTTTATCATTGTTGAATCCCTGTTTTATAAAATAGATATTGTTTGAAATATTTTCACTTAATAAAATTACTTTGATTTCATTCGCATTGATGTAATCATGAACACGATGAGAATTATTTAATCGAACAGCTGTGCGTTCCCCTGTAATAATATATAATCAAGAGAATTAAGCTATATTAAAATAAAATTAATTTACATACAAGGTCCTCGAGCAAGAATATTACTATATCGATTGTATTTGTCATATTCAAGCTTATATTGTGACGGAGAGTACTCAGGAGACGTACTATCTAATTTCTACATATAATTATATATTATTAGATTATTTATCGATATTCTAAAATAACCGATAGCATCACTATTTTGACCATAAGTTTTCTCTTCAATGATTTTTCATTGAATTTTCTAAAAATTATTAAAATTCATGTGAAAGACATAGTTGTTTCTATTCTTTAACAATCGATCGAAGAATTGAAATCAATGATGAGCAATATCTCACACCATCATGAAAGATGATGTAAGAAAGTTGCCATTGATGGCATCAATATCTCCATAGATTGTTAGAAAATGAAAAAGATTATATTTGTCTATTTCAAAAAACGAAGATGAGTAGATATTTTTTGAATAATTTAGGAATAGATTATGTTAGAGAGCTGTGCGTTTCACTATTGGAAAGAGCAGATGAAGACACATCGAACTCTGTATAAAAAACATTTTCTACCTACTTTTCTAACAGTTTTACATAAAGCTTCTAAAAGAACAACATGTCTCTCATAGTCATGATGTTATTTTATTGATTTTCAATAATGTGTTAGAACTGTCAAATGAAGTGCTTCAAAACTATATAAACATTCTATTCCTAATCACTATCACTAAGATATTCTAGTCACTGGAATGGAATTTATTATCTAATTTTATCAACAAGATAATCGAAAAATTACTTTTTTGAGAAAAAAGCAAGTTTAAGAAAACGTTTGACTAAAACTCTAAGAAAAATGTTTTTCATAGAATTGCTTCGTTATCTGTTTATCTCCTTCTTCTCATGTTGAAAACCACAGCTCTCTAACTCAATCTGTTCAGACGTCATTCAAAGAGTATCCACCCACCTTCTTTTTTGAAATGGACATTTGTAAAGTATTGAGTAAAAAATCTTTGAAAAGAAAGCAATAGTTCAATAGAAATAGAAGCTGAGAAAAATATGGCTTGAATAGTGAAGTCATCATTCAGTCTGCTTCATTCATTATATGATTGTTTTACTAACTTCATATTCGGCATATATTGCTTCTTTGTCTTTGTCTGTCATATTAATATATTGCGAAAGTGATTTTGGTCTAAATAAGAATAAATAATAAAGCATCTAAGAATTTATTTATTCAAAAAACATGAATGAAAGGAAATTCACTAATGATATTCATCTTCATGAATAGAATACTGCAATCTGTGGATCAGATAGTCGTAACCAATGCGAGTACGAGTATTAAAACTAATGATTCTTAAAGACTCAAATTTTACTTGTAACAATACAATTCATAACAATAATTTGAAAGTGTGAGGTTTAAACATTGATGTTTAATAAGGGTATCCTTTGGTTACATTGCTAATTGTTCGTTCTGTTAAAATGACAATGCCTGGCTACAAAAATGCAATCTATGAATCGAGTTTCTCTACTTTTACTTGCACTCGCATTTGGATAGGGATAGAAAATTGTATCTCTGCAGTATTCTACCCATAAATTCGAACTAAAAACAAGAACTCACTTCTTCATGGGAACTGTATATATTGATGATAGTGACATTGATGAATTACTATAATCATAAAAATATATATATTTAGAAAACTTTGTTAGTTTTCTTTAGACACAGATAGATATCTATATATATAAAGAAGAAAGTTTGTTTGTTTGTCTGTCTGTTCTTTATGCATTTCTACGCCGTACGAGCAAATGCAACCAAACTTTTCAGACACCATCCTCTCAGTCAGGAGGAGGTCAATGAATGCTTTTTGTCGAAAAAACATCGATTCTCCGTCTGCCACAAGCCCACCTATGTATCTGACCAATGAGATTCGAGCATTCGGTAGTATCGGAGAACTACTGAGCAGTACGTTGTGAGCAAGCAGAACACATACACCTGGGAGTTTTCGAAGGTGCTGAGCTTGAATCTGAGGTCCATTTGCCTCGAAGTCTTATTGGTCCGCCGATTACCAATTGGAATCCAGCTGCGAAGAAAACAGATAAAAACATCTACACTTTCGGAAAAACGATGAGATAGGACTTTCGAGAGGTGGCAAGTGCGAATCTGGGATTCATTCGCCCCAAAATCTTATTCGTTGGTCGAAAACCAATAGGAACTCAGCTGCTAAGAAACCAGAGAATCAAAATTGCGTTTTCACGAACACAGTCAGGTAGGGATTTTTAGAGGCAGTGAGTTCGAATCTGAGATCCATTCGCCTCGAAATCCTATTAGTTGACCCAAAGACAATAGGAATAGAGTTTTCCAGAAAACGAATATCACTGAATGATCGAAGGTAGGACATTAGGAATCGGCAGTCTATTGAGCTCGATACCCTACTGAAGGGTGTGGGTGTGTGGGTGTGATTGTGAGCTGTTTGGGTGTTAGAGAGCGACAACCTCAGTGTTGCTTTTGAACTGATAAACTGTTCAAAAGAGACACTAACACGAGTTGAACTATTGGAAGAGTTCTTTTGAACGAATCGAACTTTGTGAATAGATCTCTTCCAATGAACAGAATTCTTTGAACAGTTCTTTTGCAGGAACTGAACCTTTTGAAAAAGTTCAGTTGCATCAACAGGCTATCATGAAAATTTACATGTATAGGTCATCAAGTCCTATTATAAAGGGTACCCTTAGGACCCCAGGTCCCATTTAAGAGTAGGGATGCACCAGTTCCAGTTCTAACTGGTGAACTGGGCCACAGTCGGATTGGGACTCAGTCATTGACTGGGTACTGAGTCCTTTGATCTTTAATCCATTTGTCGAGTAGTATTTTCTTTTCTAGTATATTGTCATACAGTGATTTTTAGACTGTTGAAGTAGTGATATAAGTTATAATACTGAAACCATTGGCTAATCATATATTTCTATATATCAATCGTTATAATTTAGAATGCTATAAATGAATTTCATGTTTTTGAAGGTGTGGGTATGGCTAGGGTGTAGATGTGGATGGGTGGGTGTGGGTATAGGTGTTGTTTGGATGGATATGGATGTGGATGTTGTTTGGATTTGGGAATAGTTAGAATGGCAATAACGACACCCATACCAACGCCAAACCAACCCCCACACCCACACTCTTAGAAAAGAGGGAAGTACTGATCAATTAGCGGAATAAACGTCAAATGACTAAGTACCCAGTTACTGGCACTGGTGCACACCTATTTAAGAGGAGTACCTAAAGGTGCTCAAGTCCTATTATAGATGGGTACCCATTGGTCCTTAAGTCCTATTGTGAAACGCGATCTGAATGGAGTGTTGAAGTGTATAGGGTAGAACTTTTGCACTCATTCCCCCCTACACCGTGACAGAAAAATTTAATACCCACCATAGACCATGATAGAGAATCCCGGCACCCATCACAGACTGTGATAGATAATCCTTCTACCCATTACAGACCGTGAAAGAGAAACCGGAGTTGTAAAGCATCAAATAAGCGGTTAGCTACAAATATGTCGCAAAGGCATGGAACAAAAGCATATTTCCATTTATTTAGTAACAATAGATTCATCGTGGTTTACATTTTTAATCCAGCAAAGAATTGTGCGAACAGCTTTATTAAGGAGTCTCCCATAGGTTCTCAAGCTCTAGTATATAGGGGTAATCATAGGCCCTCAACTTCCCTTATATAGGAGTACCCTATGGACCTCAAGTCCTATTATAGAGGAGTAGCCTTAGAACCTCAGGTCCTATTATAAGTGGTATTCATTGATTCTTAAGGCCTATTATAGAGGGGTATTCATCGGTCCTTAAGTTCTTTTAGACAGGGGAACTCATAGATTCTCAACTTCAGTTATATCGGATACCTTTCGTTCTTCAAATCTTATTATTAGAAGATACCTTTAGATTCTCAAGCAATGATCTGGAGGCATCGTTGTGCCATCAACAACTACTACAGAGGATACCCTAGCGTTCTTGGATCATGCTATACCACTAATACCCGAGATGATACGAAAAAGGCAATCAAAACTCTGCTTGATCAACGAGGGACGAATCAGATTGGGAGATTCCCTTTGTCACTGAGAGAAAGGATCGGTCCCATATAAATACTTCTCATTCGATAGGGCGTCCTCGATAACCTTAGGACTGGCTCGAGCATGACTAGTGGTTGTTCGAAAAATAAGAGAGAGTAGGCCTCCGGAAATCTACTTGGTCGAAAATTGGATACATAAGATGTCAAGAGGAGTATCCATTTATGTTATCGTGACAATCACAAGTGATGCTCGGGCGTATCTTAAAGTTTCCAGGCGCTCTATCGTAT